>CAJVQA010001592.1:0-24920 GCA_910591915.1 Cetraspora pellucida
AATTAATATAATTAATATGACGCAATATATATACATTATTTTAATATACAGTATATTTACATGCTTAATAAGTTTATAGACAATGTACAGTTAAAGAATAATGATCTTAAAGTATATGGACTAACGCAAAACATCGCAACAAATGAGTATATGTTGGTATTTGATGAATTTTATAATAAAAGAAATTATAACTATGGAGAATGTGTAAATTGCAAGCGAAATAACACGTCAACAACTTGGTGCCAAACATGCGACCCTCAGAAGACAACACAAGGATGGACAAGTGGAAATAAGGATATCGACGAATGTATTAAAGAATTTCAACTTAATGCTACAAAATACGAAGATGTAATCGAATGGATTCCTTTTAATAGTTTAGCTAATATTCAAAATATTGGAGATAAAATTTCAGCAACCTGGTTAGATGGAATACGATATGTATATGAAAATGATGTTGGATATGAAATTACATATACACAGTCACGCATACCATCATATAAAGTGGAACTTAAAATATTGACGCAATCACGAAATTTAGTAAATGTTTTAAAAGAGATAAGACTATGCTTTTGCTACTTACGTATACTATTTACGTTTGCTGCTGTACTTTCAAGTTTATTGTTTCTAATCATTCTAATCAGTGACACGTATAACGATAACTCGTATAATGATAACACACGATAATACGTTACTAAATTAGTTTTTAAGTATATTATAATTACAAAGGTAGAGTCCGGTAAATAATAAACAATATACTTGAAAGCTTGCAGCATCCATATTATTTATGACCTTAATTTCTTATATCTTTTATATCTTTTACAGTTTAAAAATCATGTGTTATCTGAATGTCAAATAGAGCGTATAAATATTTGTGGATTAACTCAAAACACTATCACAAATGATTATATCTTAGTATTTACTGAATTTGATAAGTTTAGTTCTAAAAGAAATTATGAGTATGGACAATGTGCAAATTGCCACCGATATAACACATCTAAAGCTTGGTGTCAAACATGCGACCCTCAGAAGACAACACAGGGGTGGACAAGTGGAAATAAAGATATTGATGATTGCATTAAAGAATTTCAACTTAAAGCTACGAAATACGACGATGTAATCGAATGGATTCCTTTTAATAGATTCGTTAATATTCAAAACATTGGCGACAAAGTTTTAGCAACGTGGTTAGATGGAATACGATATGCAAATTGCGAATATAATGGTATCAAATCTAAATATAAATACAAATACACACAGTCATGTTTACCAACATATAAAGTGGAGTTTAAAAGATTAAATAGAACACAAAGGTTATCAGATATGTTAAAAGAAGTAAGCTAAAATATTAATAATTTATCATTGTTACACTATACATATAGATTTAATATATATTTGGAATTTTAATAAGTTTACAGATTATGCACAGTTAAAAAATAGTGATCTTAAAGTATATGGACTAACGCAAAACAGCACAACAAATGAGTATATGTTGGTATTTGATGAATTTGGTTCTAAAAGAAATAAAGATAATGGATTATGTACAAATTGCAAGCAATACAAAACATCCCCAACTTGGTGTCAAACATGCGACCCTCAGAAAGCAATGCAAGGGTGGACAAGCGGAAATAAGGATGTCGACAATTGCATTAAGGAATTTCAACTTAAAGCTACAACATACGAAAATGTAATCGAATGGATTCCTTTTGATAGATTAGATAATGTTCAAATAATTGGTAAAGGGGGATTTGGCTCTGTATTTTCCGCAACGTGGTTAGATGGTAAAAGAACAGTTTCAGGTAAAATGCAATCGCGTACACCATCATGCGTAGTTGCGCTTAAGACTTTACCTGGTTCACAAAAGAATTTTTTAAAAGAAGTAAGATGATTATTTATGATCTAATATAAGTAAACTATAGATAAACTATTAACATTATAAATTTTATTTCAATTAACAAGTTTAAAAGTTACTCTGAATTTAGATTAGCGGGCAATAATCTTGAAGTGTATGGACTAACCCAAGACGCAGATAATAACGAATATTTGATGGTATTTCAATATGCAAATAGAGGAAGTCTTCATAAATTTCTATCTTTAAATTTTAGAGATCTTAATTGGAAAAGTAAATTAAAGCAGCTTGTCGATATATCTGAAAATTTAATACGTGTACACAGAGCCAATTATGTTCATGGAGATTTCCATAGCGGGAATATTTTGCAAAATCAATATGTTAATGGTGATCTGATATCTTATATTACTGATCTAGGATTATCTAGAAAAAAGGATGATTCTAATTTGGAAGATGGTATTTACGGCGTTTTACCTTATGTTACGCCAGAAGAGTTAAACAAACAACCATATACAACAGAAGCCGATATTTATAGTTTTGGTATTATTATGTCTGAGATGTCTACGGGAAGACCTCCTCATTATTATATCGAGTATGATGAAACGTTGGCTATTCAAATATGTAATGGATTACGTCCTGAATGTGCTAAAGGCACTCCTGGATGCTATATCCAATTAGCAAATCAATGTATGAATGCTATTCCTTTTGATAGACCAACTGTATCTGATATACAGAAAAAATTATCAATATGGTATAATATATTATATTTTAATAGTGCGCAGAATATAGATGAATTAGCAATATTAAAAGCATTCCAGTCTGCGGACGCAGCTATTCCAACATTATCAACAGAATTGCCAGTTTGTCCTAAAGATAAACTTACAAGTAAACTGCTCAACTTTAAAAATCTTTCTAAGCAAATTAATTCTTCATTTATTTCACCTACAAAATCGTCAAAAATTTACGGTAAATGATTTTTACTCGTACTACATAACTTTAATCGATTAAAGTTTTTTACTTTTTAATCTTCTTTTAGATTCTACTACTCTCGATTTTTCAATGCCCGATGATGATTGTTATGATAATATTTCACGTATGTGTTAATAATTCAATTTACTAATTTATAACGATAAGAATATTGATTGGTCTATTTAAATATCTTGTCTCTATAGCCAATAATGGCAATTTTATTACAAGCCATGAATGAATTTATTTAAATTATTTATTGCACAATTATTTTGCATATATATATTTTATGCGACATTAGAACTAGTAAATTTAAGTTTATGGTTATATTAACTGGACCAAAGAAGTAAAGTTTTACTCAAAAATTTATATAAGATCATAGAAAGGTAATTCCTTGGTTTTTACACAGTAACTTTGGAATCCTAAAGTAGTTCTAACCACCTGGTTTTTTTAAACCGAATTTTATATAAAATTTTTTTTATTTAAAATATTTATTTTCACTCTTCACAATTTGAAGTTTCTTTGAATTCATGCGACATACGTACGTATGTTTGACTAATAATTCTCAACTAATCCACATACTGTGTATCATTACAGCCTGTAAGAATTTTTTTCTATTAGATAGAATGCTATAATTGTTCCATAAGGGTTTGAGTAACATCACTAGTTCAGAGCTATTCTCATAAATTCTGGGACAAACTACAACTATTCTCATAAATTTTACATCGCTGTCTCTGGCTGAAGATAGCGATGTACTTTCCGGTAGGTTAGAAAATTTACAGGATGAAATCGAAAAGATTGTTTGTCCCGAGAGCAGCTGTAAAAATTTACTTGTTACCCAAGATTTTTTGGTTTCGTCATCTAACTCTGGAAATTACATCGTTATCTTCGAGCTTTCAGTCCGGAGACAGATATAATTTCCAGCGAACTAGGCAATTTACAGAACAAAGCAGAAGATGTTTCGTGTAATGAGTATATTTTTATTCTGTCCCAGAATTTATGAGAACGGCTAGCACCGGAGGAAGATCAAGACATAGACATGTTACTCAAAATTTCGTCTATGTAACCATCTTCTGCGCGTTAGTAAAAAAATTTCTTGCAAAATTTTAGTATAAGACAAGTATCTTTATAATTATAAACCTGAACCTAATGTACCGTTTTATGACTTTAAGAAAAATATCGATCAGTGAAAGTCTGTCGGTGCCACTGGGGTAGTTGACATGTTACAGGAGGGAACTTGATCCTTCACCCAGTAAGCAACATACAAAAAAATTACATGTTATGATTATAATCCAACACCATCTTAATTATAATAAAATGATGTTGGATTATAATCATAACATGAACTAGCGGTATCGTAAAATAAATTTTTTTATATGTTGCACACTGGGTGTCGACATGCCCTCCTCCTTGATTTTACGTTACACTCGGATTTAATTAGGCTAGGGCATTTATGCACACTATATGCTGTACTTCTATTTTTTTAAGAGTCCTCTATCTCTATTGCTATCCAAGTGAAAAAAAATGAGAAACTCAATCATTTACCAAAAAAGCTCAAAAAATTTTTGAAAAAAGGTGATGCTACCAAATTCGAATATCTGAGTACAACAATATAGAAAAAATTGGAGTAGGTAAAGTCATTTAGTTTATTTTTTATAAACACAACATAATAAACTGACATTTATGATAAAATATTACAAAGTGGATTTAGTTCTGTTTATTCGGCAGACTATAATGGGGAAAAATTCGCATTGAAAAAAAGTATTGTCATTCCCAAGGAGATGAAGAAGTGACCAAAGAATTTATTATCGAGGTTATGCGTTACTCGTTAAATTTCAATGCCTAGTTTTTGTTATCTAAATATAATATTATTTATAGCTTAAACTATTACATTCTGTGAATCTCCTTCCCAATTTTCAATTCAGAATTACATATGGTATTGTAATAATATATTGTACGCGAAATAAATATTCTTTAAATAAAATTTCTTAATTATGGCTTAATTAGACCCTGAAGCGAATAAATTCTTTCAAGTACTACGTCCAACAATAAACGAAATTCTCGAGTATCTTAAAGAAGAAACAATACGATTTATTATAAATCGCAATAAAAAATCTATACCTGTCTTAGACGCAATGCTTGTATTAGATGCAACAAAAGAATTTATGCCTATTTTAGATGCAACACCTGTCTTAGACGCAACAGTCGCAACAACACCTGGTTTAGATGCCTTCGATGCAGCATTAGATACAACAGAAGAACTTACACCTGTCTTAGATACAACAGAATCAAATATTTCCCGTCATTCGAAATGGTTCGAACAAATAAAAGACAGCCAATTATGGATTTTCTGAATTTGAAAATAGAAATGTAATTGGAAAAGGTAGACTTCCTTAATTTTTAGACATTAATTAGTACGATTAACAATTTATTTTTCTAATGTTAAATACACTAGGTGCATTTGGTGTTGTGTATTCTGTAGAATATAATGGGAAAATGTTCGCATTAAAAAGCCTTGACAATGATAATGTGAATAAAGAAGTGTCTAAAGAATTTATTAAAGAGGTAATAAGTAATTTAATTTTCCAATATCCAGTCATCGCTGTTCAAATCATTTAATCTCAATATTATTTTATAGCTTAGACAATTATATAATATTAGTCCTAATCCTAACGTTAACCAATTCCACAGAATTACGCATGGTATTATATAATGCATATCAGATATCGCATGCTTAAATAAATGTATTATTTAAACAATATTTCATGACATTAATTGTTATTAGATCCAGAAACCAATAAATTCATGTTGGTACTACAATTTGCTAACAGAGGGCACTTGCGACAATATTTACAAAATAAATGGCATGATGGCACTTATATGATAAAATTAGATAAAATTATAAAATTTGCATTACAAGCTACTTCCGGGTTGGGTTACTTGCATAATAATCATATAATCCATTGCGATTTAATAAGTATTGATTTATTTATTGTTTTGATTGTTGATTATTTTAATTTTTAAATTAATCGTAATTGTTTAATAATTTTATTAAGCATCCTAAAAATATCTTAATAAATGACGATCAACTATTAATTGCGGATTTCGGGCTATCAAGAAAAATAGATGATAGTTATTTCTCTTCGACTTCAAGTTCAAAAGGAGCGCCAGCATATCTTGATCCATATTGTTGTTGCCAACCTGGGAAAAAACCAGATGAAAAATCAGATATTTACAGCTTAGGAGTAATATTTTGGGAGCTTACAAGCGGAGTTCCTCCATTCGCAAATGCTATTAATAATTTGGTCATACTTTTTCAAACATACAGAGGTTATCGAGAACAAGCAATTCCCGGAACACCAGCAGAATACGCTAAACTTTATGAGAAATGCTGGAACGCTGAACCGAAAGAACGTCCAACAATAAATAAAATTCTTGAAAATCTTAATTTAATGTCAAAAGGCAAAACAGATCGACTTATTATGAATAAAAAACAGGGAACTTATACAAGCAGTCTCAATTCTATAGTCAACTAAATTTATTTGAAAAACCTTTTAACTAAACGTCAAACACGATACCTTTCAGAAATATAAAGAATCATTTTCGTCCTACTTCTGATGATTCTTAGCTAAATCATTAAAACATTAAAAACGTATTTTTTCGGCAATGCGAAGGAACTTAAGTCCCAAGGACAAATTAAGAAACTATAAAAAAACTTTGAATACTTAAGCTAGTCATTTATACGATGCTGATGCGCTGATGTTTCAAGGGGAAACTTATTTAAGTTAAAAAAAGATCTATCGCTTATGATCTTAATAAATCATTAAATCTTGTGCCAATATCTCAAGGACAATTTTATTACATTAAGAAATTATAAAGAATCTCTCGAACATCTAGGCAAATCATCCACATTAATCTATATGATGTTGATGTGAAAATATCGATCGTTTATGTCATTAGATCTTGCGCCAAATAATATAGTTGCACTAATATCTCAAGTATATAAGTTCTATATGCTAAATAAATACGAATAATCTCTAACAAAAATCATCAGAAATTGATTAAAATAATGAAAATTTCGCTAAAATGTTGGATCGCAACGAGAAAGCGCATATTTATTTAGACGAGCTGTTACAATTAAAATAAAAAAGGATATTAAGATCCTTTCAGAACTTGAAAAGGTTATATTAATTATGGGCATCAAATCACTACATAGATTATCTGAACTAATAAGATTTATTTATTAGCATCTGACGCAGCATGAGGGACATTAAATAATCATTTAGATCACACTGTAAAAGAAATATCCAAAGGTGACTGAGAACAATTAATAATTGTCGCGACTGAAGCTTGAAATCAGAAACCTCGATTTAAAATTTTAAACCCTATCAAAAATCTTTTATACTCTTTTATTATCAAAACTAACTCTAAACTCTAATCTAACTATTAAAAAAAAGCAAAAATTGCACCCTAAAAATTTCTAAAAATTTCTTATTAAAATAATTAAAATTTCAAGCTTCAGTCACGACAATAATTATGAAAATTATCTTGGAAATTGACCTGACCATTAATCTAGGTAATTTAAAAGCATCGAGATTTCAAATATGAAAATACAAAGATGGTGCTGTTAATAAATTCTGCATTGAAAATAACATTATATTACTATGTTTCTTAAGTTCCCAAATGTTGCTGCTGATATTTTTGACTAAACTTTTTTATTATTAACATTATTTTTTTTATATATAGACGTTTAATAATGCATTTTGTCAATAAAAATTAAATTTAACAAGAAATTTATGTTGATTAAATCTTTTTATATACCGTATATAAACACAAATTCTTTTCTTAATTGAGTATGTTGTGTGTGAAATTATAATAGGTGTAAGTTTAAAACTGAGTTGTGCCAGATCCAAAATAGCATATTTACATCAAACTTAAATTAAGGTAATTTATACAAATGACGCTTACATATGCGGAAATCTCCAGTTGAAACACAGTGATTATTAAAAATTAGGTACATACATACCAGAAATTTGTAAGTATAAAATTTATAAGTAATTAGCGTTAGGTCACAATTATAAGCATCAGGGTACAAAATTTTAAATACCAATCTAAAAATTTTGCCTTCTGCGTACTAACAAAAAATTTTCCTCGAGAAATTTTACTATAACGTAGCCCTTTAAAATAAATACTAACTTACTGGTGGGACCCTAAACCTAAACTAATTGCAAAATGCTTTCTTCTCAGCGAAATTTTTAGACTGGCATTGCTAATCATAGTGTGTAAATCACATTTCTAATCGATGACCTTTAATGACGTGATGCATTACGGCGAATCAAAGAACAAGATTAGATGTAAAATAAAAATTAAAGAAATAATCGCTTATTTTTGAAAAGGCTTGTTTATCTCAAAATTTCGTCTAAGAAATCACCTTTTGCTTACTAACAAAAAAAATTACTTGTAAGATTTTGCTATAATATTATCTATTAATTCTGACATTAATCTTTCAAGGATAAAATGGTATGTAATTTGGAGCGAATAATTTCAGCCAATAGGAACTTGGAGAGAAAATTAGTAAACCGTAAATTTATGAGTAAAATTCATAAGCGATTCATTATCGGGCTTACAAAAAATCACTTTTATACTCAATAATCATTCCATATCACATAAATGGTTTGATTTATGGCGGTTTGTAATAAATTCAATTTAATTATTTAATTTTACATTATTTATACAGTTTAGAGTACTTTTTAAAAAAACGAAAACCAACCATAATAAAGTAAAAAAAAAAAACCATATAGAAGATCTCATTAGAGCTGTATGACTCTATAGTCAAAAATAAGGTCTAATTCTCGTCCGTTTAAAAAAATTAGCTTATAATGATTATAATATATAAGTTTATCGGCATTATAAGCACGGGTATTAGAGTTAATTTATCGCGATTTGCAAAATTACTCAACAATCGCAATTGCAATCACAATCGTTCTTAAGTTTGTGCGAAGGTATCTCGACAACCACTTGATTAATTTCAATGAATTTTATTTTTACTTGAATTCTATGGATTCATAAAATTCAAATAAAAAAATTTTATTGAAATTAATCAAGTGGTTGTCGAGATATCTTCGCACAAACTTAAGAACGATTGTGATTGCAATTGCGATCGTTGAGTGATGTCATCACCCCCTTAAGACAATAATTTTGCAAATCGCTATAATATATGATCTACATACTACATAAATTGCATTTTTGATATCTATATAACTTACTTGCTCTAAATGCATCGAAAGGGTAACCTTAAAACTCATTCCGCTTTTAACCGACCACATAGCGGGGCGTCGTACGGCGAAGATCCAAATCGGTCACGTTTTCCGGGTCTATAGGTATACTTGCTGGACAAATCTAAATCCCAAACTCTCGCCAAATTAATATCTTAAAAATTTTATTACTAATCTTCATTTAAATAATACTATATATTCTTATGGTCATGTATAATATATCTGCGAAATTTAAAGGTTATTTTTTTGATTCAATTTTTTATAAAGGATGATCTAATTGTAACAACCTGTTACACTCTTATTTGTAGCAACTCAATTAGTACAACCAATAAAAATAACTATTTCGTATAACCAAAACCCTAACTCTAACTACTATTGGCTAATCAGAGGTTGTTACGTGTAACAGGTTGTTACGAGAACATTTATTCTTTTATAAATGCTATTTATTTTTTTTTAGGGTTTGGGATTTGTCCGGATTTGTCGGTTAGATTTGGAGAGTGGTGTGTTTGTGATCATAGGTATTATAATGTAGCGAAAGCAGGAAAGTATTAGGGTCAAATTTTATTACAAACACCAACTACTCATCATGTAGGACTCAAAGCCTTTATTATATATTGTTCTATTACATATGCGCTCCTAAAGTTATTAAACATATTAAACATATTATCTAACGCATACTCGTATATTACTTAAAGCCCTTAATTATTATATATCCATTTAATTATAGTTTTCTCTTAAAACCCTTATTGCCGCTATTACCCTTAATGACTTTTACGACTGATAATCTCGGGAAACCCATTTTAGGTAGATGGTCGACATACGTTACTGCGCCACATCAAGCATCACTTCCACGTGCTTCCGGGATCACGTTTCCACAGCTCACAACATATATACATATGTATGTTTGTACGTACGTTACTACAAACGATGATTAATTTCTTTGTAACATAGAATTATGGAATTTAGTTCTAAAAGTATGAAGAATATGGAAAATGTGCAAATTGTAAACTATATAACACATTTTTAGCTTGGTGCCAAGCATGCGACCCCCAAAAGATTGTGCAAAAATGGACAAGTGGAAATAAGGATGTCGATGATTGTATTAAAGAAATTCAACTTAAAGCTACGTCTTATGAAGATGTGATCGAGTGGATTTCTTTTAATAGATTAGCTAATATTCAAAATGTTGGCTATGGATTTTTAGCAACATGGTTAGATGGAATACGTTATGTAAATTGTAATAAAAATGAAGAATATGAATATACACAGTCACGCACACCGGCAAGCATAATTACACTTAAAATATTGACAGGAGATATTCAAAATATTTTAAAAGAAGTGAGTTCATATCATTTTATTATCGTTATCGTTATTTAATTAATATATTTAATTTATACTTATGATTATACTTATATTGTTTATTTGCGTATTTTATAAGTTTAAAAATCATGTGCAATTAGATAGTCAGTTAGAGCATAAACCGCGTATACATGTCTATGGATTAACTCAAAATGCAATCACAAATGAATATATGTTGGTATTTGATGAATTTGGTTCTATAAGAGATAACGTGTATGGAAAATGTGCAAATTGCAAGCAATATAATACATCACCAGCCTGGTGCCAAACATGCGACCCTCAGAAGACAACACAAAGATGGACGAGTGGGAATAAAGATATTGCTGATTGCATTAAAGAATTTCAACTTAAAGCTACTTCTCATAATCGTGTAATCGAATGGATTCTTTTTAATAGATTAGTTAATATTCAAAATGTTGGCGATAAAGTTTTAGCAACATGGTTAGATGGATTACGATATGTAAAATATGACAATAAAGCTGAATATGGATACAGTTATACACAGTCACGTATACCGACATATAAAGTGGAACTTAAAACATTAACTAGAACACAAAGTTTATTAGATATGTTAAATGAAGTAGGTTAAAGTATCTATCATTGTTACGAAATATATAGCTTTATTTTAAATATACAGTATATTTACATGCTTAATAAGTTTATAGATTATGTACAATTAAAGAATAATGATCTTAAAGCATATGGACTAACGCAAAACAGCACAACAAATGAGTATATGTTGGTATTTGATGAATTTGGTTCTAAAAGAAATAAAAATAATGGACATGTGCAAATTGTAAGCGATATAACACATTCTGTGGTTGGTGTCAAACGTGTGACCCTCAGATGACAATACAGGGATGGACAAGTGGAAACAAGGATATCGATGATTGCATTAAAGAATTTCAACTTAAAACTACATCTTATCATAGTGTAATCGAATGGATTCCTTTTAATAATTTAGCCAATATTCAAAATATTGGCGATAAAGTTTTAGCAATGTGATTAGATGGAATACGGCATGTAAAATATGACAATAAAGCTGAATATGAATATAGATATACACAGTCACCTATACCATCATATAAAGTGGAACTTAAAATATTGACGCAATCACGAAATTTAGTAAATGTTTTAAAATAGGTAAGACTATGCTTTTGCTACTTACGTATGCTACTTACGTATACTACTTACGTACACTACTTACGTACACTATCAGTCACCGATTTGTCACATCTAAAATTTTATCATATGATTTTCATAATTACACAAATCGACGAATTTACGTTTTTAAAAATTTTATTCGAATTATTAGTTAAAATCTACGATCTTCTTTTAAACAAAGTTATTGCTGAAGCTAATACGAACAGATATGTATGAAAAAAGTAAAAAACCATTGCTTTCTTATAAAATACCACACCCTTGAAATGAGCAATAATTTTGTCTACTTTTGTATGATTCTTGGCTAGTTTGCAAATTATTGACATAAAAAGTAGGTTAGCAGTTGTATTAGAGAGAGAGCTTTTACCAAAATGCATATGTAAAGGGTTAGTACATTATAAATGTAGAGACAAAAATCAAGGAAAACTATTTTATGGCAAGTAGATCGTATGTTTATTTATTGTTTACATTTTGAATTTTTGCTTTCACTTGCAAAATGATATTTTATTACAAAATTTACTTATTATGAGTTAAATAAATCTATTTTATATAAGGTTTAGATCAAAATTAAACAACTTTATGCATGTCTTTTATATCTGTTATAACATTGATTCCAAAATTCATTTTTGTGTCCAATAATTAGTATATAATGACAATTTTTTTGATTAGCTCATCAAGAACTTTACTGGACAATACAGTGAAATTTTTATATTTTTCAAGTTTTTTTAGAATATGTTCGTCATCAGTTGTAGGTTTATGCATTACACATTTTGTTGAGTTTGATTTTTGAGATAAGAATGTTAAAAGTAAAATAATTTCAAATTGTAAGTCTCTAGTCTCTTCAATTTCTATATCTTCAGTGAGTTTTGAAGCTTGTACAGAAATATTGATTGTTTTTTCTATTATGACAGTTTCTTTTATGTATTTTTTATTTTTTATTTTCATAGACATTATATCTAGTTTATCTTGTTTTGTCTTAATTTGTAAAATAGTATTATAAATATCTTGATTAACAATGACATTTATTCTTTTATTTTCTGATTTATAACAGGTAAACATTTATTGATAACTATTGTCTGTTAGTTATATAGTTTTTGCAAATAATGTATAAGATTCTGGTTATTGATTACAAAATCCTATTTGAGTTCAAAAATCAGTTTCCAAAGGGTATCTTGATGATTATTAACAGAGCAGAGACTTTTATTTATTAACTAATCTTTAGAAAATTCTAAAATTAATAAATTAAGTTAATTATATTCTGTTTATAATGCTTTGATATTTAATTTTAGATTTTCTAAATCTGTTATCTGATCAGTCATATTTTGTTTCAGAAACTTTATACTAAATGTTTTTAGGATTTCATTAAATGCAAAGTAATGTTCTTTCTGAGTCAAATTAATTAATAGCACTAATTAAAGGTCTTGAAGAAATTATGAGTTATTTTAAAGATCTGACAAGAATTATGCTACAGACTCAGTATATTTTTTTTTCTCTATTATTAGAAATATAAGTGCAAATGTCTTTAAGTTATGTATTTGTAAATCAAAATTTGTTAATCAAATATCAAACTTATATAGTTTTAGGTATCTTGCCTACTAATAAAAATTATATTATATATTTAAAAGATTGTTATTTTATTTGGGAATATCTTTAATTAAAATTTTTTTTACTAATATATTAATGAATTGCAATTTCTACTGTCATCCAAATAAATTCAAGTACTCAAAATGTTGCCTATAATTAGCAATCTGTTAAAATTTATCAAGAAACTTAGTACTAAGCTATGCAACAAGTCTAAAAAGTTCATATCTTGAAAAAGTAATAATTAGTACATTGCATATTACTTTGTTAGTATGCTATTGTCCTAAAATTCAATGCATTATTTGCTCTTTATTTGTGTAGTCTTTTATCTAATAATAGATTGCTTTATCATATACCAAAATTAATATACCATTTTTTGTATAACCAAAATCGACAAAGAACATATTGATAGTCTTGTAAACATGTTCATTTTTGTTCAGTGTTTCTTCAGATTCAAGGACTATAATATTTGAAGAAGTAATAAACAAGGCTGAATTAATATTCTTTTTAATAACTACATCAACATGTTCAATATTAAATGTTAACTTTTGTCTAATTAATTGGCTAAAAATTATATTAATTTTGTTTACTATTTTTTTATAAAAGAATTTATTCTGAAAAGATTGTTATTTTTCACTATTTTTTTAGACTAGTAGGTTTCAAATATTGAGACTAAAAGACCATTCTCAATGTAACATGTATGATAATATAAATTATATCAAAATGTTGCTGTAATAAAAGGTCTTATCTTTAAAGTCAATGTTATCTATGGCTGCAATGTTCAACATATTTTAACTTAGATTAAGTTTTAAACTAGGCTTTATAGCAGACATTCTTTTTTTTTAAAATTACACTTCATGATCTCTTATATATACATTACCTTAACAGCATGAAGAATTTTATATAACAATTCTAGTATTTTTGGTCAATGACAAAGAGAAAAAAGAACATGTGTAAACTATATTTTTCAATAAAGAAAATCAATTATAAGTACCACAGAAGAAAAGAAAAGAGAAAGTAGATTGATTTTATTTTTTTTTATATTATGATGGAGGCATACTTCTTTCTTTCTGTTTTCTAACTAAAACCTTTTATTTTTTTCTTTTATAGTAGAATTAGTTCAATAAAAAAGTTAATAAGATTTGATATTATAATATTATGATATTTTTTTAATGATTTTGGCTCTTCAAATGATGATAATTTTTTGAATTCAGACCATTCTTATAATACAGAATAAGCAAGTATTTTTTTAATTCTCTATATATAATAGTTTTTAATATTAATAGCTTTTTATTAATATTACTTTTTTTGATTACAAATATAGTTTTTATTAGGAAAAAACTTGCAACTAATGAATCAGTAAAAAGCTTATTGGCAGCATTCTGAGCTTTGAATATGTCTGTGACAGTAAAGTTGTTAAGAATTTTAACAAGTTCTTTTAATAAATTAGTTTTTGTAGTTTTATTATTAGATTTAGCAGTTTGTTCTATCTATTTACTAAAATATTTTAAAACAGATGAAGTATCATTATTGTATAGTCCTTGTTTCATATATAAAATTGATAGTTCATTTCTTCTAGTCTGAATATACAAGTGACCTTCATGCATTTCAAAACAGTTTGAACAAATAAAATAAGATTTATCACTATCAAATAATTTCTTTAATAGCTTATTATATTTGATTATTGCTAAGCAATTAAATAATCTATAATATAGAGTCTAAATTGTATATTTATATATGTTCTATGCATATAATACATATGTTTCACCTCTTATAAGAAAGTATTAATTTTATTACAAAACAGATAGTACAAAAGTTTATTCTGTTTTTTTTAGTAGACTGTATTGTCTTTATACTTGTTTTCAAATCAAGCTTGTATATAATTTTTTGATTATAATTTAAATGATATATGTAAAATTTTAATTTTAAAATCTTATTTTTAAGTTCTTTTACAGCTTAAGAATCAATTTTTTTTATACTAAATAATTGCTTAACATAGCATTCATCTATATTGTTACACTTTTGGATTATGTTTTGTTTATTATTATTATCAATAATTACACAATATATTAGTTCAATACTATGACTAAAGATAAAAAGAACTAATTTTTCAAACTCTTTATCAAATATTTCTATTGTACTATCACTTTCATTCTTATAGTTATTTTTAAAGATTTTATTATCTGAATTTTCTACTGATCTAGTTATGATAGATTGTAATTTTTCTAATAAATGCTAATTACATGTGAGAACTTTATTATCTATTGATTCTTTAATACCAATACTGAATTCTTGACTAAAATCCTTTTTATATAAGAATTTTATAATTATATATTTTTTATTTTTTATAAAATTGAAAAAGCTAATGTTATTATTTATTTTTATTTTTTATTTAAATGATACTTGTTATTAGAATTTAGATTGAATACAATAAAGAATATTTATAATAATTTTTTCTAATCTATAATAAGTTGTCACAACTATTTATGAAGTAGCAAATAACAATTCAGCTAAATTAATAAGACTTAAAAAAATTGGTTATTTTTTACAAACCAAAAAAAAACAATTTAGCTAAATCGATAAGTTTTAAAAAAACAATTATTTTTATAAACTAAAAAAAAAAGATACTTTAGCTAAATTGGTAAGCCTTAAAAAAATTAATTATTTTTACAAACTAAAAAAAAGAAGATAATTTGACTAAATAGATAAGAATAATGACAAGTACTATTTTAAATTAAGTAATATTATGTTAACTTTGGATTATTATTTTGGGATTTTGAAACATTAATGTAAACTATAATTTTAACTGATTAGAATAATAATAATAAAAAAATTATAATATATACATTCATGTTTCAAAATCTTAAAATAAAATTATTTTGGATTAATACAAATACAACTTGGTAATAATTAAATTGAATATTTTAAAAAGTTTAGTTAATTATTTAAAATTATATTTTATTCATATATTAATTTTCTCTTAATAAATAATTATTTTAACAATTAACTTGTCAAATCAGTTTTTATTAGTGCAAAAATGACAAAATTAATTTTTTATAATTATAGAAATTATTTAAAAAATTATTCAAATTTCTTATTACAAAATGTATATTATTTTGTGAGATTTTTTTTTAAATATTAAAACAAATAATTGCAACCCAGGAGTTTATTGACAATCAGTCAGTATATAACTATTGTGTACAATAGCTACAAAGGCAATTATAAAAAGAGTGGATAACTAGTCATTTGTATAACTTTAATTATTGTCTATTTTAAGTAATCTGCATAAAAGTTCTATACTAGTTGCTATACTTAGAACCTGCTTATAGATTTTCTATTTAAACATTCTATTTTTTGTATCCACTTCTATTCTATCAACTGCAGTGTTAATCTGCAAATATACCATGGTCACTAAGTTATGTTTAACTTTATACTAAGTCTACCAAAGCCTTCTATATTCTATACTTATAGCTAATCCAGTTATTTTGTAAGATTTATATAAGTAATGATGAAATAGTTAATGAAACTACTTTTTTAAAAAATACTTTAAATACCCAAGTATAAACACATTAAAAACCAAATAACTTATTGTTGAATAATTGATAAATGCAGTATAAAAACTAATTAATCAAATACAATTTTTTTGGAAAGCTCAATTAGAAATTTGTAAAATTTTTTATTTTAAAAAAAAAACTTTACATTTTGTTTAAAAATCATATAATGATAAGCTAACATTCTCTAATTGCATGGACTAGTGCAACTCAACTTTTCCTAAGCCAAGTACATAATTTGTGTTTTCTAAGTGTAAACTTTCTAATGCTAAGCACAAGATTTTCAAATCCTGATAAACTATATAGTATTTAAAAAGAATTAATTAAACTTTAATTTCTTTATTTCCATACCTCCTAATAACTTGCAACTCTTAACAGTTCAGGTAGTTATAATCATTGGGCAGGCTTGGTAAAGTTTTCAAAGCAAAATAACCTCTATTACTGTATTAGAACTTACCTATATAAAAAAGGAAATAAAAAGTCATCTTTGAAGTTATGATTCTTGGAAACTTTAATAATTACCTCATTTTAAACTTAAAAATTAGAAAATAAGTGTATAACTAAACCGATGTACCTTGTCTTACGAATTCAGTTTCCTTTTAGGAAACCCTTGAAAATGTATTTAAAAAAGGTCTACCGTTGCAATTTACTATTTAAAATAGGCCTATCATATGCATGTCGATCACTCAAATTTCATAGTAAAAACTTTACCCACCTGATCTGCGTGACAAATCGTGTGACTTACATATCAGATATTCTGCTAAGGGAAAATGAAACTTCGACTTTCAAGTTTATTATTTTTAATAAGTGACACGTATAACGATAATACGTTACTAATAAACAATAAACTTTTGAAAGCCTGCAGCACTCATTTATTTCTTATATCTTTTATATATTTTACACAGTTTAACAATCTTGTATTATCTGAGTGTCAATTAGAGCATATAAATATTTGACACCATCACAAATGATTATATCTTAGTATTTACTGAATTTGCTAAATTTATTTCTAAAAGAGTTTCAATCTTTGGACAATGTGCAAATTGCAAGCGATATAACACATTTTACGCTTGGTGTCAAACATGCGACCCTCAGAAGACAGCACAGGGATGGACAAGTGGAAATAAAGATATTGATGATTGCATTAAAGAATTTCAACTTAAAGCTACAAACTATGAAGATGTAATCGAATGGATTCCTTTTAATAAATTAGTTATTATTCAAAATATTGGCGATAGAATTTTAGCAATCTGGTTAGATGGAATACGATATCTCGATTATAAACAGTCACGTATACCATAAAGTGGAGCTTAAAATATTGACTAGATCACAAAGTTTATTAGATATGTTGAATGAAGTAAGTTGAAATATTTAATCATTATTACGAAATATAGTTTTTAATATATATTTGAATTTTAAAAAGCTTACTGATTATGTACAGTTAAAGAATAATAAAGTATATGGACTAACTCAAAATAATGTAAACAATGAGTAAATGTTAGTATTTGATGAATTTGATTCTAAAAGACGTGAAAATTATGGATCATGTGCAAATTGCAAACAATATACATTTGGTGTCAAACATGTGACCCTCAGAAGACAACACAAGGATGGACAAGTGGAAATAAGGATATCGACGATTGCATTAAGGAATTTCAACTTAAAGCTACAAAATACGAAAATGTAATCGAATGGATTCCTTTTGATAGATTAGATAATGTTCAAATGATTGGTAAAGGGGGATATGGCTCTGTATTTTCCGCAACGTGGTTAGATGGTAAAAGAACAGTTCCGGATAATATGCATTCACGTACATCATCATGTATAGTTGCACTTAAAACTTTACCTGGTTCACGAAAGAATTTTTTAAGGGAAGTATGTAAAATTCTTTATTCCTGATCTAATATCTATTAAACTATTGACATTGTAAGTTTTCTTTTATTTTAACAAGTTTAAAAGTTATACTGAATGTAGATTGATGGGTAATAATCTTGAAGTGTATGGACTAACTCGACGCACAACTAATACTGTAATGAATATATGATAGTATTTCAATATGCAAATAGAGGAAGCCTTCGCAATTTCTTAACTTTAAACTTTAGAGATCTTAATTGGAAAAGTAAATTAAAGCAGCTTGTCGATATATCTGAAAATTTAATAAGTGTACATAAAGCAGATATGTTCATGGAGATTTTCATAGCGGTAATATATTACAAAATCAATATATTAATGGTGATCTGATATCTTATACTGCTGATCTAGGATTATCTAAAAAAAAAGGATGATTCTAATTTGGAAGATGGTATTTATGGCGTTTTACCTTATGTTGCGCCAGAAGTGTTAAACAAACAACCATATACAACAGCTGCCGATATTTATAGTTTTGGAATTATTATGTCTGAGATATTCACAGGAAGACCTCCTCATTATAATACTGAGTATGATGAAACGTTAGCTATGAAAATATGTCATGGATTACGTCCTGAATTTGCTGAAGGCACTCCTGAATGCTATATCCAACTAGCAAATGGATGCTAATCCTTTTGATAGACCAACTGCATCTGATATCTATGAAAAATCATTAAGATGACATGAAATATTAGATAATATTAGTGCAGAAAATAAGGATGAATTAGTAATATTAAAAGCATTCCAGTTTGCAGATGTAATTATTCCAACATTATCAACCAAATTACCAGTTTGTCCTAAAAATAAAAGTAAACTGCTCAACTTTAAAAATCTTTCTAAGCCAATTAATTCTTCATTTATTTCACCTACAAAATCTTCAAAAATTTATGGTAAATGATTTACTCGTACTACATGTTAACTTTAATCGATTAAAGTTTTTTACTTTTTAATTTTGTTTTAGACTCTACAGTACTATTCTCAATTTTTCGATTTTCGATGATGATTGTTATGATAATATTTCACGTATGTGTTAATAATTCAATTTGTTAATTTAAACTGATAAGAATATTAATTGACCTATTTAAATATCTTGTCTCTATAGTCAATAATGACGATTTGTTATAAGCCATGAATGAATTTATTTAAATTAAATTATTTAAATTAATTTATGCAATAATAGATATAGAACTAGTGAATTTCAAGTTTATGGTTATACTAACTGGACCTAAGAAATAAGCTTTATTTAAAAATTATTTCAGACCATAGAAAGGTAATTCTTTGGTTTATACACAGTATCTTTAGAATTCTAAAGTAGTTTTAACCACCTGGTTTTTTAAACTTAATTTTGTATAAAAAAAATTTTTTTTAAAATATTTATTTTCACTCTTCACTATTTGAAGTTTCTTTAATTCTATATTTATTTTTCACATTTTTTCAGTCATATTAATATGTAAAATCTTTTCAAATAAAGTTTCAAATAAAGTTTCAAATTTTTATTTAATAAAGCTTCAAAAATATTTGCGCATTAAAATGTTTAAAATAAAAAAAACTTCAATGAATAACGTTATGAATAAAGAAAATAATAACAAGCTTGATTCTTTGTGTTCACAAAATGTGTAATTCTAATATTCTAATATATTTCTCTATACAGAATGATTTTAAGTTAAAGTGTTTAAATAACAATATGGAGTTCTAATAACATTGTTATAATAGATAGTTGATTTTGATATTAGTAGTTACTGGTGGTTACAATAAATTACAAAAATTTATAGCATCATTGAGTGATTCATCTGCATTACTAGTTTAGTCTTCATTTCTTATATATTAATATCTTGAATAACTCTGTACAGTTAATAACAGCATTTTATTAGACTGAAAACATTTTTCACTCAGACTGTTATAGTTACCTAAAGATAGAAAATCTTATTTTTATACTATAATAAGAAAATAAATTATCAAAAAAAATTCAAAATTATTTTTTATTATTTATATATTATTTAATGGATATTACTAACTATAACCTATGGTGATCATTACCTAGGAGCTATATCTCAAAAAACACACTAAGAAACAGGGGTCAGGTAAACTAAGTAAAAATGTTCAGAACCCCTAAAAACCTAGTGTAACCTAAAATTCAGACTATTATATCTAATCCTTGCTTCTGTCTCAAACTGCACCCTAACCCTAAAAATAGAGGTAGTGATGATCACCATGGGTTAATTGAAGTATTTTTCTTATTTAATTATTTACTAAATCTTTAATATAAATTTAAAGTATTTAAAATTCTATTTTTTATCTTTTATTAACTATAAATAATATATAGAATGTTACTTTAATTTTTATAAAAATAATTAAATCTATATTATTAAAGTTTTATAGCTATTTTAATATAATTTAATAATAAAATTTATTTTAATTATTAACTTTATTCTAATATTAATTATTTGGATCTTATCTACTTTATAATTATTAAATACTGTGACAGATAATTGGTGAGTCTGTTGCCTCTACTAACTAGATGTCACGTAATGGTGTGAAATCAGCAGGACAAGGTTTCGAGGTGTAAATAAAGATTTGGCAAATATCAGTTTTATTAGGATGGCTTTGAACCTTTTTCTCCTCACTTGGGATGTCCAAGATTAGTATTACTTTATTAAAATTATGCTATTTTTATATATTTTGGTTGTTACTAATAAATTTTATTTACTTTTTAGGTTCTATTCCCATTTTCCTACCATTCTGCCACTATAGAATCGCACCACTGTGAGTTTTACCTAAACTGAATAAGTATTTGATTTTGTTGGTTTTACTTTTAGTTTATTTTATTATACCTATACTAATCTGTTCTCTTAATATTTGGATCCTGCCTTTTTGAAACATTGCATCTATGATCAAATGCCTTCCCATTATAGTCATATTCATCAAGCTAAGATTGTTTGGGCATTTGGGGCATGATTATGCATGCTTACTATTTGTGGAATCGATCATGCATATTCGATTTTGGGTCTCGATTGGCACTTGTGCTATGTATCATGACGCATGAGCTGTTATGAATTTTTCGCCTGTAACAATACTTAATATTTATTTTCTTTCTATTTACAATTTTTATTATTAATTTAATTAATTCTAAGATTTTTTTCAAAAAAATTAACAAACTTATATTTATTTTATATTATAATCATTGTCAATAATAATTATTTTTCTAAATTAATAATTTTGTAACTGATATTGATATTAATTAATATATAATAATTATTATTAAATACAAATTGATAATAAAAATTGGGTTATTAATTTCTTTTTATCTAAAATATAATTTTAATCTTTATTATATAAACTAAGTATTCTAAATTTTATTATAATTTTAATAAACTTACTATTGAATATTGTATTCAAAATATTGTTCTTAGCCAAGCTATTTGTAAAAAAATCTTACTCATCACATTGACCTTGTAAAACAAAAAGCCAAACTTAGCTATACAATTTCTACTAGCATTTTTCTTTATTTTTAACTTTACAATATTCACAACATTTGGAATATTTAATTATAATATCTATATTCTTAACTTTATTAAACATCTTAACAATATTGAACTTCTTGGTACTAGTTTCTGGATTTGTTTTCAACAATTACAAAATAATCTTTGGTCCTCAATCAATATATTGAATCATTCTAATCTTTTAATTAATGAACCAAATAAACAAATAACTAGTTTCAAAATTATTTAGCTTTTTTCTTATTTAGGGCTATCTATTACTCCAAACTTAATGTATAATATTTTATATACAGTTAATACTAGAACAATTATATTAGAATCAATACTATCATTTTATTTCAAATACTTAACTTTTAAAAAACAACTCTTCCAATATCATATTTTTTTTTTGACCAACTTACTATATATAATAATTCTTGTTTCCTCAACTGGAAACATATTTCATTAAGAATTCATAAAATACCCAAAGGCAAAATGCTATTATAGTTTATAACTCTTGAAAATATCACAACAAATTATTTCTATTATCAAACTCTTTACAATGATTACCAATTTCTAAAAATTAATCACTTTAGTTACATTACAGAACATTTTTCAAAATGTTCTAAACTATGGTTTATTACTATATTTTAAGATCAAATAATTATAGATAAAGTTAGAAGACAACCAATCTCTTCTGGACAAATACTTATTATCCATTGGTATAGCAATATTGAGCTTCATACTATACAATTATATCAAATATTTTCAATTACAACTAAACTATATACTGGCTACAATTTTAATTTCAATCTTATTACTAACAAATATATAACATTTATTTCTATTAATCTTACAACTAAATTTATTAGAAAATTTAATACTTAAAATCAATAACTTAATCTCAATGCAAATTATCTTGATTTGCTCTGCTCTATTACTATCTGACATTCTATTCAAATTTCTAATGCTGCTAATATTCATATACCTGCATCACTTATTTCATCCGTTTTCAACAATTGTAATTTATCAACACTTTGCAATCAATTACCAACTCAAACTACAACAAGTCTGAACTTTATTTCTATACTGATGGATCATTCATTAGGTAGGCACATCTCAATACTCAATAAAAATTAAATGTGGCTTAGTACAAAATAACAACATTTTACATACCTTTCAAATATAAACCAAGTTCTAGTTATATTTTTTCAAAGCAGAAATTACTGCAATTCTTTTTGCTATTATTACTGAACCCAAAAACTGTATAGTATACATCTATACTGATTTACAATTCACTATATCTAAATACAACAGTACCAATTTAATATCACTCAAATTATTATTCATCAATACTTTATATTATGTTCTTTAGTATACTTTAATTAACTTTACAAATTTTTACAATATACAACTTATTTTGCATAAAGAAGTTGCATACCAGAATAATGAATTTAATAACCTTGCTGACAACTTTATTCACAATCATTTTAATCTTTCATACATACTATTTAAACTACAAAATTATTATAATCTTAACAATACACTCTAACTTAATAACTACCCTATTGAACTACCTATCTGTTATTTTATCTGTACAATTTGCTATACCTACATTTATGCAGTATAGTCATCTTAACATCACTTTCAAAAATACTTACAAATTGCTACTCAAACTAATTGTAAAGCTACCTGGCTCTATATTAACAATAATTAAAAAATAACAAACTACTTATAGCTTTCAAATATCTCAACTTAAGTCTTTTTGTATAAAAATTCTTATAAATAACCTTCCAACTCCATATAATCTATATAAACATAACTATACCCAATTTTCTAACTATCACTAATATAATCATATTAGCACTTTACTTTATTAAACTACTTGCCCATTCTTATATCTTTTTAACAATCTTATTGATAATACATTTAAACATGTTCTTAGCATATTTACTTTTAACACAACACCAAGAACTGTATTTGATCTATACAACCAAATCAAAAATCTTAACTGTATGCAAAACTACAATATACCAAATTCACTCTCTTTGACATCAACATTGTTTGGTCTAATTCTTTATGAATAAATTGATTTAATTAAAGATATTACTCTATCTAATAAAACTGCTATTACACTTTCAATTAAACTTCTGCCTCATCTCAACTAACTAATCTATATACAAATCTGGATACTATATTGTGCTTCTAGGCCTCAACCTAGCAGACAATTTCAACTAACTTTAACATCTTATATTTTTCAAAACTTACAGACACAATATGCATTATACTTAATCACTAGTTCTAAAATTAAAAAATGGTATTCTAAATAGATCAAATACTAAATGAACCTCCTTATTATAATTACAAACTCTAAAATCTAGTTGAGTCTTGGCCACTCTGGTATATTTAAGTCACAGATAACTTGTCTGAGCTTTAATCTTAATATCTTATAGATATAAAATTTAAATATAATTTTTTTCTGTATATTCTACTTGTAAAAGGTTTAACTGAGTTTTAATAAAGTTAGAGACATGGCCTCACCATTAATATTTAAAAAAAATAATAATTTTAATAATTTTTTATAACTTAGCAATTAATATTTTTATTAACTTATAATTAGCAATCTTTAAATTTAATAACTTTAACTTAACTTATCTTAATAAGTTATTCAAATTCACTTTATAGTCTATCTAATATACTTTTTTAAATATTATTAAATTATATATATTTTTTTTTAATATTAATGGTGAGGCCATGCCTCTATCTTTATTGAATATTTAATTGAGATTTTACATAA
>CAJVQA010001593.1:0-24919 GCA_910591915.1 Cetraspora pellucida
AATAATTGATCCTAAAATGTAACTATAAATTTGTACTATATCAAATTAAAGCTAATAAAAACCAACTGGCATTGTCACCAAAGTTCAAAAAAAAAAAATAAAATAAAATAAAGTACAGTAATGTTAGATGTATTAAATTAAGAAGTAGTATTAACAAAATTAGTAAGAGTTAAGGTCCTATAGCCTAGCAGTTCAAGTGTTTTGCTCTCTATAAACAAAATCAATAATTCAATTTTAGCTAAAAACAAAAACTCTGTAATCTACAAAAATATATAAATATATATAAAGCTTTGTAGTTAAGTTTATATAAATAAAAAAACAGTATATAAAAAAGTTCTTAGAAAAAAGTTTTCTTAATATAAAGAGTTAGCACTTGATGTGAAAGAAGCAGTAAACATATCAGAAATAGAAAGAAGTCATACTAGTGTGTAATATGATAAATATAAAAAGAAAACTATAAGAAAAGAATGAATTTACTGAAATTTAAATACTTTTGACATCAAACTAGTTTAGTAGATACAGGATATACCAAATTGGATAAAATCTAAATAATAATCTTAATATTATACTTAGTAAGTTTGCATCAAAGCTAAATTTAAAAAACTATAAATACTTAGTAATATTCAATAAGGTGGTACTTAGATATAAATAGTAATTAGATAGCTCTAACCTGTTCTGTTATGATAATAGTAATATATATTGTATATATATGCAATAAGTATTAAAAAATCAGAAAGTTTAAATAGGAGACTCATAGGCAGATCTCAGATATAGCATTTAGTCAATAACCTATAAGCAGAACCTTTAATTAGATAATAACTAAAGTTATATATATAACTAGTTATATTTTTGGTAATAGACTTTGTATATAATATGTAATTTTATGTTACTAATAATAAAAAGACAAAAATGTGATGACTTAGTAAAGTGAATAAGTTGTCAACCCTCTAAGTAATAGGTTGTAAGTTCAAAATCCACTAACAATGAAAATTTAAATAATTACTTATGTAATACATAGATGATATTATAGCAATAGCATTCTGTTAATTAGTTGAGATAAGATATCTATAACTATAGTTACACTAATATGACTGGCAAGTCACAGAACATTTATGTAATTTTGATTATATAGAGAAATGCAAACCAGTACTGGACAATGCAAATCTAAGATAAGTCTTTATAGTTATATAAATCTGTAGAACTGAGAAACCAAAGCCTACTTGAAAATACTGAGTAAAGTAGTAGTACAGATCTTTAATAGTATTACTATAATGGCTAGATCTAAAAAATAAATACCAATATAGAAAAATCAGATAGGCAAGAATCTTAGATGAGAGTATTATTAACCAGGCCATCAGATTTCAGACTAAAGAAAAAGAATATCAGACTAATCTTAATATATTAAGAACAAATTATAATCCTTCTAGGCTATCTAAATTAGAAGTCTGAAGACAAAAGCAAGAGTATACTAAAAATACTAAAGATTTGCTATAAAATCAGTATTGAGATTTGGATGAACTTTGCAAAAATAGCTCTTGTTAATGTTCTATAAAGTGAATAGGTAGTTAACAAAAGAAACTCTCTGTGTTTTACTAGCAGGTATTATATTTTGAAATATGTAATGTTCTAAGAACTAGTATAAAAAAAATAGGTACTATACTGCTCATATGGTATACTAGTTAGGTATATACAAGAGATTAGTTGGAATTATATTATAACAGAATAAATGATCAAAGAGTTTAAATAAATAATCTCTTAATAAGTTATAGGTATGGCATCTAGTATAGAACCTTAAAGTAAAATACTTAAATAAACAACTAAAAGTTGTATATGTAACTAGTTGTACTCTCATCTTTGTATAAAATAATTGTAATAACTAATTCAATAAAAGTTAATAAGTATTGTCACAAAGTATGGCCTTTAATACAAAAAAAAATAATATAATAATAATAAAAAGATATACAGACAAAAACATTTTTTAAAAAAAAAATTAACAGAATTAGTAAGATAAGAGATTAATAAGTTATTATTTGTATTATTTTTTATTTTTAAATATTCTAAAATGTTTATTACTTTTCAAATAATGAAACTGAATAGGTTTATAAATCTTAAAAAAAAACTTTAAATAATTATATAATAATAATAAATATATAATAATATTAATTATTATATAAAAAATAGTAAAAAAAAATATTTATTTGTTTAGTTATTATATATATAATTACTTATAATTACTAAAACTTAATATATATATATCATTTTATCAGAAATTTGTTAAATATTAAAATAAAGAACTTCGAACAATAATAAATATATAATAATATTAATTATTATATAGAAAATAATAACAAAAATATATTTATTATTAGTAATGTCTAACAAAACTATTTAATGCTAATTGTTATATGCTACAATATATAAAAAATTAACAATTTAATTCTAATTTTTATAAGTAATAATATGTAACAATTAGTATTACATAGTTTTATTAGACATTACTAGTCTTTATATAATAACTAAGATTTAATATATATATATATTTTTGTTAAAATTTGGCAAATATTAAAATATTAATATATTAATATGAAGTATAATATAAAATTTAATTTTAACAGATGATAGTATCATGTAAATAATTTTGTTTTGTTATTAATATAAAAAAAATTGTTTAAAATCAATATATATCACTATAAAATATTTTCTAAATATTTATTACTTTTATCATTTACTTAATTTCTTTAAAAATTTTTTTATTTAATTTTTTGTATTATTATAGTATATATTAAACCAATCTTTTAGGGCTGTGACAAAATATTATATAATATTTATATACTATAAGAGTATTCTTTCTTTTTTCTATATAAGATCAATTATGATTGTCTAATTTTATATTATAAAAAAATACTAGTTTATAGTTTAAGTAATTATAAACTAATAATATTTGAACATTAAAGTAATATAATCTAATTATAAAATTTAATTTATTTTGTCAAAAATTATTATTTTATTTTTGTATATTAACAAAAAAGTTTTTTATATTAATATTATAATAAAACTAATACTTTTTTATAATATAACTAAATTACTTATTTTTATGTATAAAATAAAATTTAAATCAAAATATTATTTTAATTAACTAAAAATTAATTATTTAACCATTATTAACAAATAAATAAATAAATAAATAAGAAAATTAAAAACTAAATCAACTAGAAAAATCTCCTAAAATGTAGATAAATAGCATAACTATAACTAAAATGAATAATTTACTAATTATATTGTATTATATTGTTATAGAGTGAAAGTCTTTTTAATTCTACACTACAACAATGACAGTATAGAGAATCTCTTACAAGTATATGTAGTGTTCAAAAAAAAAGTATAGTTTTTGTTAGACATTGTTAAGAAACTATACCTATCTTTAAGGCAGTTTGATAATTATTATATAGTAGTTTATAGTTAAAATTATTTATTAAAATAATAACAAAGAAGGTTATTCTTAGACACCTGTTCTAAAGGATTCAAGGTAATTATTTACAGAATAAAAAAGAAAAATAATTGTTTGTTTCTTGGAAACTTGCTTGTTATTTTCACTTAGAGAATTTTGAGAGTTTATATATCTGTGAGCTAAGTGACTAAGTGACTAAGTGACCAGTATTACTAAGAGACTAAGTAACCAGTTTTACTAAGAAACTAAGTGACCAGTATCACTAAGAGACTAAGCAATTAGTATCACAAGCTTAAAGCATTAAAATGTTTAAAGCATTAAAGCAACTATAACTAATAAATAATACAATAATAGAAATAATAATATATTAAGATAATAATATAATAATAGTAATATAATAATAATAGAAATCCATTTTATGCAAAAAAAAAAAAACTCTTTTCACTGATCTCTAATTCCAAAACAGAGCAGAAACAAAACATAAAATATAATCAGAACAAAATAGAAAACAGTCCTTGAGCCCTTAAGAAAAAAGAGTTTATGCTTAAAAATATATAAACAACAGTAGAAATATAACAATAAGAAAGATATTTTTAACAAACTAAACTTGCTTTTAGGAAAATTTTCTTTTTTGAATGTAAAACTTGAAAGTTTAAGAAATTACAATTAACTTTGAAAAACAGAAGGAAAACACATGACTGACTAAACAACAACAACAAACAACAAACAACAAAGTCATGTTCCTAATTAGAAAATAGATAGATAAGCTATTAGTAAACAGTAGCATAAAACAGATTGCACATAAACAATTCAAAGAGGAAATTATACAAGATAGAAACCCAATGAATAAATCAAATGAATCAGACTACTGACACAAACATCATATACTACATTAAGAGAGCAAGTAATAAAAATCGAAGATATTTAAATTTTGAATTGTTGAATCAAATTCTAACAACATCTGCAAAAGAACTAAGCAATGTAGAGCATATAGCAAAGAACCTAGCAATAAACAACTTAAACTATATTGTACTAAGTAATATACTACTTTATTGACAAATTTTTAAAGCCTTGAGTTTAGCAGAATTAAGCTGGCTTAAAAAAGATATAATAGATGAATAGGCATAAAGACTTAGACTATTGAATCAGAACCCAAAGTCAGTTGAATATATTACAAATATGAGTAAAGAAGAAATACTTAAAAAAGAGAGAAAAATAGAAGAAATAGAGAAACTGAACAGTATAGAAAAGATGCAAATATTAATAACAAAAAAAAGATGCTAAGATGTAGCAAGAAAAGAAATATTACAAGAAAAACTAATCCAAATGATAAATAAAATCATTGGCCAAATAGAGAAACTTAACATTAATATACTACAAGATATGCAACAAAGAAGTTCTTTATCAAGCACAAACCAAACTCTTATAAACAAATCAAATAAAGTAGAAGAAACAAAAGAAAAAAAGATAAAGAAAAACACAGAAGCTTCAAGAGATAGCATTATTCAAGATGTTAGAAAAAATATAAAAAACATCAACAAAAAATAATAGAATTAAAAGAAGAAAACATGACATATGAAAATCCAATCTTTATTGACACAATTGAACATAGCCAATGGTCACTAGAATATAGAATATGTAATAAGGACATGTTCTTTAAAACAAGTACAAAAGGATAAACTACATGCAATAGATTCTGAGCAAAAACTATTATATTAAAACAATTAAAGAAGTTTTTAAGAATAGAAACAACTAAGTAGAAGTAAACTTTGATTGCAAACATAGTCAAGATGCAGTGATGGACAGAATTCAAGAAAAAGAAGATGAATAGCTCAAGCTCATCCCAGAAAAAGAGAGGAACAAAGAATCAAAACTTGAACAACAAGTTAAAAACAACAATAAGAAAGAGAAAGAAAGATACAAAAGCCAACCAAGAAAAAAAGAATATAAAAAGAAAGAGGACTTGTTTATGACAAAAAATAAAATAAATTTATATAACTGTTTTACAATATGGGACCTACCTGTGAATATCAATGCAAAGAAAATCAGACATATATGCAAAAGCTTTAAGAAGATACAAATAAAACATATTAAAAGATCTAAACATAAAGCATTAGCAATAGTTCAAGCAGATCAACTTACTGATGAGAACATTCCATGAACTTTGCCAATTGGTGATCACAAGTTGGCAAGAGTAACCAAAGGTAATAAAGATTACACACAATGTGATCTTCAAAACTTGTTCACAACAAGACTAACAGAGCTTCCAGGCAATGCTTCAGAAGTATTGCTACTATACTGCTTAAAAAACAAGGGAGCAAAATCAGTTTACATATTACCTAACAAAAATGGAAATCAACAAAGAGTAGCAACAATCATCTTTGTATCAAAAGGAAAAATAGAAACAGCATAATTCAAATTAATAAGATTTAATAACTACCTTCTATATTGGAAAAACTTTTAAGAAAAATGGAATAAGAAAAAAGAAGGTAGTAGCAGTCAAAGACATCTAAATACAGAAGAGACATTTATCAATGTAAATGAAGAAGAGCAGAAGGTTGACAAAAAAGAAATAACCAAAAGAAAAAACAATAAAAGCAAAGATGGCAGTTGAATAGAACAAACAGAAGATGATAATTCCAATCTACAAATGCAAGATTTGCTTCAAAGAATTCTAGAAAGACTAAACAGACTTGAAGTTCAGCAAAACAAATCAATAAGAAAAATACAGCTAGGAACAAGTAATGGCCTAGCTGATTACTCCTAAGGGCACCTCAGTTGAACTAATGAAAACAGATAAGGAGCTTGAAGGTTTCCTACAAAGAGAAAGAGAAATATATAAGAAAAGCATAACAGCTTTTTACTAAAAGAAAAAGAAACTAGAAAAGAAAAAGAAAAAGTAGAAAACATAAAAGCAAAACAAAACCAATTAAAGAAGAAATAAAAACAAGAAAAAAAAGAAATTAAAATAGCATGTCATAATGTTAATAAACTAAAAACCAATGGGTAGAAGTTTGAAAATCTGCTCAGCTAGACAAAAGAATAGGATATTGCAATATTAGGAATTATAGAAACAAACATTACTAAAAGAAAAAGAAGGTTTTGGGTGCATGCATCAAACAAAAACTATATAGGATATTGGACAAATGCAGCAGAAGATAAGAAAAAAGGATTAGATGTAAGAATTCTAATAGAAGAACAATAAAAAAAGCATATGAGTGCAGTTAAAAGAATAAGTAAATACATGATAGAGATCACATTATACTTCAAGCAACTAAAGTTAATAGTAATAAGAGTTTATATATTACCAAGTAACAAAATGATAGAGAAAAACATCCAACAAAAGATTGTAGAGACAGTTACTAAATGAAAAAGACAAACACAAGTTGTGATTATGAGTAACTTTAATTATACAGCTGACAATATATTAGACAAACAGCATCCATAATCAGCAAATTTTAAAAGACTATTAATCTTTAACTGAATGAGAAAACAAGACTTTATAGACATATATAGAAATATGCATCTGACAAGCCAAAAGTACACATGGTTAAACAAAGAAACTGCAACAAGAATTGACTATATTTGGATATTAGAAGAATTGGCCTTGGGTTTGCAAAAGGCAAACATTAAGGAAACAAAAGAAATTACAGAGAGTGATCATAAAATTATAAATGTGGAAATATAGATTAAACATATAATAGAGAGAAACAGTAAAGCAGAGGTTAAAAGAAAAGGACAATTAAGAACATTATATCTATATGATTAGACAAAACCAAAACATTGAAAAAACTATGTACAGGAGTTGCAAAAGTAATTAAAAGTAAAAAAAAACCTGAAAAACATTTAAACAGAGATGCAAGATATGAAGAAACATATAAACAAAATAAACAGTATATGGGATACTATAGAAGAAGCAATTATTATTGTAGCTAATAAGCATATACTCAAAAAAAAAATATACAACACAATGGCAAATAGAAGAACCAGTCAAAAAATGCAACAAAAAAAAGATATTATAAAGTTACAAAGATTAATCAAATACACAAAGATAAGAAAAGACCAAAAAGTAACAGAAAAAAAAAAATAGGACAAATAAACAATTAAAAGTACTAGGCAACAAGTTAGGTATAAAACTGCCAAAATTACAGAGGCATTGGTCATATGCCTAGATAGAAGATATAAAAGAATGGCAAAAGCTTCTACAAGAAAAAAAGAAGAAAGACTGAAAACAAGTACAAAGGGGACAAATAAAAAAGAATATAGATAAAAGATATGAAATAATTAAAATGGACCAAGAAAAAATGCTTGCCAATCTTTTAAATAAACCATATAAAAAGATAATGCTTGATAGGCTTATCAAGCAAGAAGAAGAGAAGAAATATCTAATAACAAAACCAGAAGAGGTAAAGACAAATATAGCAGAACATTATAAAATGCAGTTTAGAAAAAAAACACCAAGTTAGAAGCAATAACAGAAAAGTAAAAAGAAATATACAAACCAAGAAAAAGCATCAAAGAGAAATAGTATATAGAAGTTGAAAGGAAAATTAAAAAAAAAGAATAGGAAGAAGTATTGAGAGAGTTAAAGACAGAAACAGCTCTGAGGATCTCAGATATAAGCTATATATTGATTAAAAAAGCAGGAGCGAAAACACAAGAAGTCTTTAGAAGCTTTGCAGACTTATGTTTAGAAGTAGAAAAAATTCCAATAAAGTGGAAGATAACACAAGTTTACCTGATACCAAAAGATATAGAATGGAGATATAGCTTAAACAACATCTGCTCAATAGCACTAATTGAAATGTTCAGAAAAATTGTGATAAAGGCCTTCCAGGAAACTCAACAGAGCAATCAGTACAGATTTTAAACATGATAATAAAGAAAGCAAAAGAAAAAGATAAAGAAATATGGATACTGCTGCAGGATATAAAAAAGGCATTCAACTCAGTTCCTCTTGAAAGCCTTGAACTAGTATTGCTATGAGTTAAAATATCTAAGAAAACAATCAAATATATACTGAATCTTTTTCACAAGAGATAATTAAAAATAATTACAGCCTATGGTCTAACAAAAGAATTAACAGCAGGAGATAGAATAGACCAAGGTGAAGTAATTTCACCATTAATATGGCATCTCTTTTATGATCCATTATTAGAGAGAATCCAAGAAAAAAAAAAGTTTAGAATATACAGTTGAGCAACAGTTGCAAAAAGGTATACAATACAACAATATTACAAAATATCATCAAGCTGCAATTGTATATACAGATGATACAACATGGATCGCAAGCAGTAAAAAGCAATTATTAGAAATTTTAGAAATAGCAGAAGAGTTTTTTGAAATGAATGATAGAGATAAATGAATCAAAGTCAAAATTAATAATAATGAATATAAAAGTCTGAAAAGAAGAAAGAGCAGTAATATATAGGAAAAGCAAGATAATATAAGAACCAAGACAAAAAATAGTTTATTTATTGAGAATATGACTAAACAACAGAATGTGAGAGACACAAGTAAAGAGGAAGGCAAAAGGAATTGTAAACCAAACTATAAGAGATCTAAAGTACAAAAAAATGACAATAAGTCAGATTGCATATATAAACAATCTAGTAATAATACCCAAACTAAGCTATATGTTGCAACTAACAAAAATGGCAGACAGAAGCCTAAATGAAATATATCAACTAATAATAAGTCTGGCAAAACAAAAAAGAAGCCTGCAAAAAATAGTAGAAAACTGTGTAATGGAACACAAAAACCTTCATCAGCAAATTTATAGATGCAAAATATTTCGAAAGATTTTGTATAGCACAATAATTTTGAAATATTGTGAAATAAATTTCAAAATTTTTGCTAAATGCAAAATATTTCGAAATATTTTAAAATATATTTCGAAATTATTGAGTTATACAAAATCTTTCAAAATATTTTGCATTTATAAATTTTTATTAACCTTTTTATGATCTACATTGCAGCAATACTAATTTCATTTTAGAATAAATTTTTTTTTAATTTCTAATTTTTTTTTTTTGTTTTTTTTTTGATCTTTATCTTTTTTTTTCGATTTTTAATTTTATTTATTATTTTTTTTTTCTTTTTTATGTTTTTGGCAGTAAAGTTGAACCTGAAACTGATACCAAAATAAGTATCAGTTCTTTTTTTTTTATTACTAATGCGTTTACTTTTTTTTTTTCTTTTTTTTGTATTGTTATTAATACTTTTTTTTTTTTCTGTAAGTCTTATGCTTCATCGGGATCAGGATCTTGAACCCAGAACTGGTACAAAGAAAAGTATCAGTTCATTTTTTTTTTTGGTTTTTTTATCTTGTTACTAATTTTTGTTTTTTTTTTCTGTAGGTCTTGCACTTCGCTGAGAAGAGTTAATATGGGCTAGAATTGGGATCTTGAACCTGAAACTAGTACAAAAATAAGAACTAGTTCACTTTTTTTTTGTTTTTTTTTGTTTTTTTGTTGTTACTAATTCTTTCTTTCTTTTTTTTTAGGTCTTGTACTTTGCCAAAAAGGGTTAATAGAGGCTAAGATCAGGATCTTGAACTTAAAACTAATAAAAGATAAGTATATTTTACTTTTTTTTGTTTTTTTTTTGTTTTTTTTTTGTTGTTACTAATTCATTTATTCTTTTTCTTTAGGTTTTGTACTTCACCAGAAAGGGTTAATGGGGGCCAGAATCAGGATCTTGAACTTGGAACTAGTAAAAGATAAGTATATTTTACTTTTTTTGTTTTTTTTTGTTTTTTTGTTGTTACTAATTCTTTTTTTCTTTTTCTTTAGGTCTTGTGCTTCACCAGAAAGGGTTAATAGAGGCCAGGATCAGGATCTTGAACTTGGAACTAGTAAAAGATAAGTATATTTCACTTTTTTTTGTTTTTTTTTTGTTTTTTTTTGTTTTTTTGTTATTACTAATTTTTTTTTTCTTTTTTTTTAAGTCTTGTGCTTTACCGAGAAGGGTTAATGAAGGTCAGAATCAGAATCTTAAACTTGGAACTAGTAAAAGATAAGTATATTTCACTTTTTTTTGTTTTTTTTTTATTTTTTTTTATTTTTTTGTTGTTACTAATTCTTTCTTTCTTTTCTTTAGGTCTTGTATTTTGCCAAGAAAAGTTAATAGGGCCAGATCGGGATCTTGAACTTGAAACTAGTACAAAGATAAGTACTAGTTCACTTTTTTTCATATTTTTCATTTTTTTGTCTTGTTACTAATTCTTGTTTTCTTTTTTTTTAGGTCTTGTACTTCACTGAGAAGGGTTAATAGGGACTGGGATCAGAATTTTGAATCTAGAACTGATACAAAGATAAGTACCAGTTCACTTTTTTTTGGTATTTTCAGTTTTTTTGTCTTGTTACTAATTCTTGCTTTCTTTTTCTTTAGGTCTTGTGTTTCGCTAAGAAGGGTTAATGGGAGCTAGAATTGTGAGTCAGAAATGTCAATGAAAAAATTCTGCTCAATATTTTAGTTTTGTTTTTTAATATAATATAGTTTTTTTATTATGTAATTATTGTTTAATAAAAATTAAATAAAAAATTATTTTAAATAAAAAATAAATAAATTAATAAATAGTTTTAAAATTTTTTTTATTATTTAATTATTTTGTAATAGTAAAATTTTTCTGATTATTTCACATTATTGTGAAACTTTTTTAATTATTTTGCATTATTGTGAAATTTTTCTAATTATTTCGCATTATTTCGAAAATTTTCTAATTATTTTGCATTATTGCTAAAATTTTTTGCTGATGTTGGCAGCTATAGGATATTGTAACAAGAAATAATTATGAAACAAGTGAGTAGTCTTCTGGTGAAACTGAACAGACAAGACAGCCTCAGACAGCTAATGAGACTAAGAATAACACAAGGCTGTCAAAGAGCAGGTTTAACAAAAGACATATGGAAGACAGAAGAGCAGACAAAAATTGAAACATACTAAAGAACAATTTAGCATGCTTTACAATACTCAAAGCAAGAAAATTAAAAATAAATATTAAAACAGAAAGCAAACTATGGACAATGATTGAACATAGTACTAAAATACAAAAATTAGTAGATATACAATTGTGAAAAAAAGGAGCAGTTAAAGTAAATGAATTTGGTCTAATATATCTGAACCAACTACTTAATGCAAAGAGAGAAAAACTAATCACATAGCAGCAACTAAAAGGCTATCAAGGCCAATCAAGTAAAGAAAAAAAAGCAAAATGGTTCAAAGTAATTAAATTAAAAATGCTTAGCAGCCTAGAAAGTAGAGTAGTGCAAAGATACTATAGAATAGGTGAACAAAATATTCAGGCAATGCAAGTTAAATGAGAACATATATTAGAAGATAGAAAAAGAAAAAAGTAGATAGTATATGGCATACAGAACTACAGACAGCTCAGAAAGGTGATAAAAAAGAAAAAAAAAAAAGCACTAATTGAATACTAGCAAATAAAGTATAAAGAGAATGAAGTAGCAACTGAAATCAACAGATGTAAAGGGTGTATAAGTAAAAAAGAACAAATAGAAAACAGTTGTCAGCAATAAATAAGATTAAACAGAAACATTTATGTAATCCCAGATAGATTAATAAGTAAAGGTAGCAATTAAATTAAGATAGTGATAAACCAAATAATAGACAAAACAGAAATTAATAGATCAAAAATAAGTGAATGCAAATTAAGAAGCCTTACAATAATAGAAGAACTAGAGGTAGAAATTATCAAGTAACAAAAACTTGAAGAAAATATTAGTCAAAAAATAACAAAAGTTCTAAAAAAAAACATTATGAGAAACAAGAACAAATATACAATATACACTGATGACACAGCTAATAGGAAAGATAAGAAAGAACCATCATCTAAGAACAATATGGATATTGAATGGGTCCAAACAGATGAGACACAAGAATGACCAGAAGAAAAGTTTGCATTTGGACTAGAAGAGTGGCAAATGTTAACAACAGCAGAATTGGTAGTAATTTGGGCAGTGATTCTAATAATACCTAAGAAGAAGCAAGTAGAATTATATACAGATAGTAATGCTGCAATAAGAAATATTAGTAGAAGCCTAGAACAAGCAGACAGAAGCAAGATTATTAAGAAAAAGAATGCAATGTAGTTAATGAAGATTAAAGATCTAGTCAAGATGAAAAACATTCAGATAGATTTAATTAAAATAAAAAGTCATAATAAAAACAAATAGAATGATAAAGCAAATAGTTTAGCAAAGAAAGGGGCAATAAGTAGAGAAATAGTACAGGCTGAAAAGTCAGTTGTAAAGAGATAAAGTACTACTTAGAGTAGAAAAATAGATGAACTGACATACCAGCAAGACTGCTTTGCAAGTTAGTAACAAATGCAAAACTGGAAGCAAAATAAAAAGAAATGAAAGCAGTTAAAGACCTAGAATCAGAAGCAAAATCACAATATATGATTGAACTTATTTTTGGAAAAGGCTTAAGATGACCAAAGGAATATATTGTACAACAAGAAGAAGTAGTGCCAGAAGAAGTGCATTTATTAAGTGCATAATAGATAAACTTTTAACCTTAGAAGAACTTAACAAAAGAAGACCAGATATATATACAACAGCAGAATGCCAAGTATGCCAAAACAAAATAAAAGAGACACAAGCATATTTGGCAATATGCAAGAGGCAAAGAAATTTCTGGAAGAGAATCCAAAAAGTAATCATTGCAACAGCATAGAAGAAATTAAAAGAAGAAGAAAAGATTTAGATTTCTCTACATATTTTATACATAGCACTCTTTGGGAAAACAGAGACAAAGAAAGTCAAAATAAGAGAAGCACTAATGAAAGGCCTAATTTCAAAAGAAACATAAGACAAACTAGCAGAGTTATTAAACACAAGATCAAGACAGCAGTTTGCAAATACAGTAGCAATAATGGCTTGAAACACATTTTATAAACAAGTATGGTAAATATATTGTGAAAAAATCATCGAATGGGTGAAAAAAGTAGGAATAACAGGGAAAAATAAAAGGAAAAAAGGTGAAATTTTGAAGAAAGCAGGAAAGGAAAAAAAGGCAGATTGAAAAAAAACAAAAAAGAAAAATGAAGAAAGAAGAAAAAAAGAAAAACAAGTTAAAAAAGAAGTAACAAAGACAATTTTGGGGCTTGTCATAGAAGAGAAAAGACCCTTTCATTATGGACTTTAAATAGTTAGACAAGTAGCTTACTTCTGTTTGAAGTAATGCAGCAGGTTGTACTTAGGTACTGTTAAGGTGGCCGGATAATGCTAGACTTAGATATTAAAGAAATATATATAGTTACAAATGTAATTCCAAAAACTCAATAAAGTACTAGCATAACTGCTTATAATTAAAAAAAAATAATAATAATAATTCTTATATAAACAATTTAGTAGAATAAAAAGATTTAAAAAGAATTTAAATAATTTACAACTCTAAATTTTTAACAAGTTTATAACTTTAGACAACTTATTTAAAGTCTTTGATAAAACTAAAATATTTATAACTGATATAAACATTAAACTATTAAATAATAATCAAGCCTTTGACTTTTTTAAAAACAACTCAGAAGCAGATCTAACTCTTAATTATTACAGATACTAAGTTTATATTAGTTATTTTTAAAAACAAAAAAAACAAAAGTAAAAAAAGATATCAAAACAAAACAACTAACCTAAGTATAAAAAAAAAGTATTATTAATAAGTTAACTTCAAATTAAGAATCCTTACTAAAAAGTAACTTTCTTGATATAGCTTTAAGGGTAGAATGTATATCGATCATTTCTTATATAGTTTTGGTGTCACAATGTGATTTCTTATAAAGACAAAATTACACACTGATAAAACATTTTAAAGTCATGTTTAAATTTTATCAGAATCTTATAACACATAATTAAAAACTTTTATTAACAAATAGTAAATTTTTAAAGTAGTACCTATTTTAGAAAATATACTTATATATGACATAAAGTTTTCTTAGATTAATCCAAATTTTCTTAGATAGTACAAAAAAAATTGTTCTATCAGATTTCTAAAATAGATAACCTATCTAATTATATTTAGCTATTTTGAACCTAGTTGTACTAGGATAGTAAATTAATCAAATAAATCATATTAATATATTAATATATTTAATTAATAAATCATGCACAATTTTTAAAGAATGCATCTTAGCATTATGCTTCTTTCTCTAATTTCTTTTATTAAAGTTTTGACTTGTACACTTAAATTTTAATTTTTTTCATCAAATTTCATAGTTTGCTTACATAGTTTTGATTTATTTAGTTAAGCTACCATCTTAGTATATATGTAATGTATTAATGAGAAGTGCTAGATACTTAACTTTTTCAATATTTACAAGCTTCTTTTATTTTAATTTTTTTTTTTAAAAAATGAGGCTTCAACAAAAAAAAGATCTTGAGCCTGGAACTTTTCAAAGATTCTCAAATACTTTACTTGGCAGACTTTTAATTAGTTGGTAGTTGAAAAAACTGACTAGCTTTATCAGTTTATTCAACTATTAACTATTTAAAAATTACTACTGATCTATCAAGTAAGATGCTTAAGAATTCTCTTAATCATATTTTTTATATCATTCTTACTAATTTTATTTTTATAATTAATTGTTGAAATAGGTATTAATAAGAATATTGATAATTATACAGTCAGACCTTTTTAAGTCACCTTTTCGGAACCATAGAAAAAAATTGAAGTATGCACTTAAAGAGAATGTGCATTTATAGAGAGCAAAATTTATAGAGCTTTTATAAGCTAAGACTGGACTATATTATGCATCTAGTGAGTTTTCATAGTCTGTGCATTTAGAGAAGTGCACTTAGAGAGATCTGATTATATTAAAAAAGAATGTGATCGATTGGATTCTTTTAATAAATTAAATAGCATCTTAAGATTTGATAAAGAATTTTTAGCAACCTAACTAAATAGCATACGAATAATCTCTGAAGTTGTCAAGTGATAGATCCAGTAGTTAATATTTTAATTATAAAGATAAGTTCTAATTCTTTTTTTCTCAGTGTTATCTTTAATATCATAAAAATTTTATTCATTCATGTTTATTTATAAATTTTTGCACCATATACTAAGGAGTGAAATGAATTTACTTGCAGAATTGACTGACAATAATGAGGCTAGTTTTTATTAAAGTTTATAAATAATGAGTAGGTATTTCATAATTAAGGAAGTAATAACATTATTTATCAATTTTTTTGAATTTATACTATAGTATTCAATCCAAAACTATGATTAGAACTAAACTGCATATATATTAGATATTGTGTATAGTTATCTTATTCATTTAATACTATCTATATATTTATATTTTTAATAATTAATAATCATCATAATAATTGTTTTTATACAAATAATAATAGCTCATATAACAATAACAAAAAAAAAAACAACAACAACAACAATAATAATAATAATAATAATAATAATAATAATTATTACAAATAAATTATAATAAATGTTAATCCTTTTCAAATGAAATACAAAAATTTGTTAGTAACATATAAATAAAGCCATAAATAAATACAAAGTTGACATTAGGTTTAGGTCACAGATTATACGTCTGAGTCTTTATTCTTTATATGTAATTTAAAAGCAAGCTTTTCTTTGTAAAAACTTCAATTGAATTCTAATAAAGTTAAAGGCATGGCCTTATCGTTAATATTTAAAAAAAAAATACAAAGTTGACATTTACATTTATTATTTTTTGTAAATTCAGTAATAATTCAAATTTTATAATGCTATATTTGTTGCAAGTTTCACAATATCTATATTATTTTTGTAACATAAATAAAGACTGTTCTGTAAATGCTTTTGTAGAACCTCTAAATCAAAAAAAAATTTGAATACCTTTTTCTTTTTGATAGCATAAAAGGTTTAATTAGATCTCATCTGCTAAATAGATAAATTAAAGATAAATTGTGATTAAAGGATATAAAAATAGCAAATTTAATAGTAAAAATTGTTAAAAGTTAATAAGGTTTTTCTATAGGGCTAAAATGCAGCTAGCTTACAATAAAAACTTTTTTTTTATGTCAAGTAAACCTTTCTTGAGTTTTCAGTTCTAATAGCAGTAGAACCATTTAAATTGATTTGGTAGGTCATAAGCTATTGGCATTTTCTTCTTTATAACTATATAATTTTTATATAATGCTAGCATTCCTAATATTATATGAAAGTAATAGTAATTCTCTGCTAATTTTTACTATGAAATTTATACTCTTCAATAGCGATCTACTACTTAAATTATATTTGTAAGCTGTAATTACAATAGGCAAAAGAAACTCTTATTTATCATAATTTTATAGAATAAGAAAAATTAGTTTTCAGATTTAATTAAATAGTTTTTTGAAGTTGGTGGACTAATTCTTAAATTTTTTATTAGCTCTAGTATAGGATAAAAATATTTAAAGTTAATATCAGCATCATCTATTTTCTAAAAATTTTTTTATCATGTTACTTGTATATCTTTCAGAATTTTTTTAATTATTTTTCTGAACCTATACTTAAATCACCATAGTTTTTATATTATTATTTCTTATTTTATACCTTCAATATATATGTTTTCTTATTACAATATACAAATATATATTATCTATTTCCTATTTATACCTTCTATATATATGTTTTCTTATTATTATATACATTATCTATATTATAATAGATCAAGAACATATATTTCTAACTATTTGATACTGAAATCATAAATAATATTGTTAACTAAATGAATCTAATTTCTTATTCTTTTGTTGCTTTCTACTGTTATACTGAAATCCATATAGTATAGTCTAATTTACTGAAAATAGTGATTCATAAGAGAACAAAAGCTTTATTAAAATTCTGCTAGTCTGACAAAAAATTATTATGAGTTGAGATGAGATTAGTAGGATAAAAACTGATTTAAGAGCTTTGAGAGAAGTACTTAATTTAGATCAAAGTGTAAAAAAGAAGGTTTATTAGTGTTGAAAATAAAGAATTTCTGTTATAATTATTAAAATTATAAAAAAAAATTGTTCTATCAATTGAGTATTGTAATTAATTTATAAAAAGTCAACATGTATTTAAAAACTCATTTTTCACCTTAATAAAATTTCTTCGGATTTTAATCTATTTAATAAAACATAAAAATATTAAGTAGTTCAAAACCAAAGACAACTTATAATCACATATTAATTTTTTATACTTATCTTGCATATGATTTTAATTATTAATTCACTTAATGATCCTTTTGACAACCTTCATCATTGATTAATCAATTTAATTATATCTTTATTACTAATCAAATTCATTTAATTATATCTTCAATATGTCTCAAAAAAAAAATAGTTAAATGGAATAAAAAAATTATTGCTTAAATACTAGACAAAAGATTCCAGTTGGAAAATGAATGTCTTGTAAGAGAAATAAATCTGAAATTAGAAATCTTACTATTACATGAAAAGCTCCAAGTAATCTCATTTAAAGGGAATACACCAACTGCTATATATTATTATTATCAACCCAAAACTGAAAATGATGACTGGATTCCTTTATTATTTGGATATTCAGTTTTTTTTCTAATGTTAAAGCAAATTTTTAAGTTTAGTATTATATATGAAAACTATCATTTCAAATTTCAATGGAATATTTACCAAAATGCAGATTTGCAAGAACCAGAAACTGATTCTAATTACTGCTTTTTTAAAAATATAATAACCAAATATGACCCTACTAATATGCACTTTTTGCCTAATTTGCTCTGATTCTTGGATAATGATAATATTATTTTATTAAAACAACTATTGCAACACACTTTTCAGATATCTATTCTGATTATAATCATCTAGTAAAAACAAAAAAATATAAAATCTTATTGTGAACTAATTTAGAACAGAAGGCTAAACAAATAAATGCCTTAATAGAGGCAAAATGAGAAAAAGAAACACTGGGTATTCTGATTCATCATAATCTTATTTAATCTTATTTTAGAGAAAGAAGGCAAGACTTTAAAACCAAAAAGTATTCAGGTATTAATATTAAATCATAAAGAAGGTAAAACAAAAATCTGCATCCTTCAGAGACAAATAACCCATTTTAAGAAATATATGAAAAAATTAAAAAATAAAATCTTAATAAAAATAATTTGAAAAAAGTTAATTTGTTAGAAACAAGTATAAGCAGCAAAATAGATTCTAACTAACTTGGTTTCATGATACTGGTTTTTACAAAAAATTATCTATCACTAGTATTAACATAACTTTGTCTCAGCTGTAATAACAGTAACCTTATAAATAGATTATAGAATGTATCATCAATTGGGCTTCAAGTTAGATGTATAATTAAATATAAAAAATGCAATGATATTTTTAAACATACAAACAAAAAAGAAAGCTGATTTGCAAAAGCCATAGCTGCCGCAAGACTTGCAGATAGAATAACTTGAAATGCAATACAGACTTCTTTAGCTACTATTGAGATTACTAGCCAAATTAGCAAAAAAAAATATCATAATTATCAAAACATGTTCCTTGACCCTCTTGTAGCTAGTACTAAGTCAAGTACAATACAAGCTTTACAAAAATATATTGAATACATATTGAGCCAAAGTAAAGAGGCTCTAGCTATAGAATTTGATTATTTATTGACCTATATATGAAATGCAAACTAAGCCAGTAGTAAATTTATATGTCAGAAAACACCACTAGGTAAATTAATTTATTTATTTTTAAATGTTAATTTGTTTTAGCATATAATTAATTTCTTCTTATTAGAGTATTCCTACAAACCAATCATCATATTTCATATCATTCAAAAAAGTAAAATTATGAAAGGTAATCAAACAGAACTTATGAAAACAATTAACCAAGATAACTTAGACAAATTCTTAAAACAAATAGAACATGCTATTTTGATTAAGGTGCTAAATCAAATTAGTCTATCACTAGAAGAAAAAGACATTCATTTAGAAATCTGCATTGATGGTAATTTAGATTCTAATAAAACTCTTGTACATGTATGTGTTGTAACCAAGATCTCAGCTGATCTAAAGCATTTAACACATAATATAAAAAATACTGTACACAGTAAGTATAAAAATGCTTATAAAAAAGAAATTTATACTTATTTATAGTTAATATTAATATTTTTTTTTTCAGAAAACAAAAATTTTTAGTCATATAAGAACCACATAATGTGATGATATTATGGTTACATTTATTTAGCAACATTTCGAAGAAAAATTGGTGATGAATCTGCATTTTCTGAAGATACAACATGCAATATGCAAATGAATAATCTTATTTGTTATCTTCAAAATGATTATTTAATTTGTTGGTCAGATGTGTGTTGAATAAAGGATGACCCAATGATTATTTTACAAAACTCTACTCTTTGTTACTCTTCAGAAAGCAAAATTAATGCATTTTGAAAATTTCTCAAAGATGTTTTTAGCATATCTAAAGGCCAGAATATTGTCACATCTTACTGAACATCCCAAAATAAAGCATTTAATCAAGTAAAATTAGTGCATCTAGATTAAAGTTCCAATTCAGATAGAATCCATTATCCATTTATCTATATCCAAATTTATCTGAATATCTATTTACTATTAATATTCAGATAATTATCTGGATATCAATAGTAACTAGATATCTAAATATATTTGGATATTGAATATCTAATGGATAAATGGATAAATGGATAATAGATTGGAACTCTAATCTAGATAAAAGAATTGATTATTGGAAGTCATATACCACATGATATGCTATAGCAGTCATATATAATAATGAAAAATATACTTACTTATTTTCAAAATTTGAGAAATTTATTGCAAACAACACTTTGAACTAGAGGACACACTTAACATTTGTAAGATAGAAAATGAGTGTTTAGAACAAAATCAATTGAATATAAAAAAAATCTGTTATCATAATAAAATGTAAAAAGAAAAATTTGCAAATAAACATACAAAGCTAATAGGCTTCGATTTTAATCAGAAATTGGCTCTATACAAATTAAAAGCACAAGAAAGACTCCAAAAAAATAAATTTTATTCATTCTTTACTCCATTAATCATAAATATTGATATAACTGTTCAATGTTTTAGTTGTTATGTTTTTCTAAAACATTTTAATTTAAAGGCTTGTGCTTATTGTATTTTACACATAATCAGTTTGGTTAAAAAAAAAAGCTTTTAAATCTATATATAAAATATAATGAAATGAATATAGATATAACTATTAGTTTAATTGATAAAGTGAAAATAATTGCAAAAAATATTTTTAATTTTATTGAAATAAAACCAAAACAAATAAAAGCAATACAATTTTATATAGAAGATAAGAAAGATATGCTCGTAATCATGAAAACTGGTGGCAAAAAATCTTTCTGCTATGCAGCCTTTGCTGTTCTCTTTGATGGTCTAATAATAATTATTTCATTTCTAAAATCTTTAATTCAAAATCAAATGATTAGTAAAAAAGAAAAAGAAAAGTTTATAGTTAAAATAAATAATATATATCTAATTTATCTAATTTATCATACTTATAGAATAGTTTTATCTAGCTAGAGATTTTATGTAGAGGTCTACTGGCATTGTCCCAAGAGACAATCGAATACAAATTAAAAGTTTTCAAAGAAATAGCTTTTGGTTTCATCTGTCTACTTTACATTACTTCTAAGAAGTTATTGCTTAACAAATTACTTAAAGCTCTATGCAGATGGTTTCATAATAATAATAGGCTATAATTTGTAATTGACAAAGTTCATTGCATTTTTAGCTTCAGTTATTTTAGGTAAGAAAATAAATATTATTAAAAATTTCTTATAAAAATAAACATAAAACTAAAAAATAGCAAATATTTTAAAGAAAATTAAGAAAAACTAGGTACATTAAAATGACTGTATTCTAATTCTCAAATCATGACTCTGACTGTGACTTTGTTCTATGAAGAAGTATCAGATTTGCAAAATAAATTTTTTTTTTTTAACCTTAAGCAGTTACGCTAGTACTTTATTAAGATTCTTGAAACTATATATTTATACAATTACATAGAATTTCCCAACATCTAAGTCTAGCATCACTCGGCCACCCTAATGGTACCTAAGTGCAACCTGCCACACTATTCTAGTTAAGAATAGACTGCTCATCTAACTACTTAAAGCCATATCAGAAGGGTCTTCCTCCTCCTGTAACAAGCATATTTATTGTCTTCAAGGCTTCTTTCTTTACTTGGTTTGCCTTTTTTGCTTTCTTTTCCTTTTCTTCTTCTTTTGCTTGTTTATCTTTCCTTATCCTCTTCTTTGTTTCTTTTTTTTGCATAAGCACCTTTTTTTATTTTATTCATTATGTTGCTTTCTTTCTCCCAGGCTTGAATTTTTTACATTGCACTCTCTATATTTGGTCATAGAAGGTATTCCATACTGTTCTTGTGGTTATGTTTATGCACTTCTGTGTTGCTTGTTTGCTTAGGAGTCACTTCAATCTTTTTTCTACTTTTAATGTTGTGAGTCCCTTTATCAGCACTTCTCTGTTTGTGATTTTTTCTGCTTCTGTTTCTCCAAATAATGTCTTATAAAGAACTTGTGATGGTATTCTGTTTTTTTCCTCTTCCTTGAGTCCATTCCATGCTGTCACTGTTGCAACTTTCTGAATTTGCTTCCACAAACTCTTTTGTTCACAACAACTTGCTAAGTGTGCCTGAGTCTCTTTTTTTCCCATTTGGTATACTTAACACTTTGCTGTTGTGTATACTTCTGGTCTGCTTCTGTTTAGCTCCTCAAGTGTTGGTAGACTATCCATTATGTACTTGATTGCTGTAGCTCTCCTTGTGCTGAGTTTTCTCGATGTACAATGCACTTCTTTTGTTCTGTTCATTTTTTTCCAAAAGCTTGACCAATTATGTAGTGCATTTTCTGTTTCTGGTTCTAATGTTCATATTGGATTTGTTTCTCTCCAACTAGCTCCTATTTTGGCATTTGCTACTATTTTATACAGAAGTCTTGCTAGTATATCAATTTTCTTGTTTTCCCACTCCAAGTGGTACTCTATTCCATCACATTTTACTTTATCTGCATATATTTTATTTTGGCATTTTGTACCTTTTTTTGCGAGGAAGTCTGCTCTGTCATTCCACTTATTTTCACTATGACCTTTAATCTTGATTATTTCTATTCTGATGTTCTTGCTCTTAATTAAATCTACAATATTCATTATCTACATTGTGTTTTTTTTTTCAGGATTCTTTCCTTCTCCGCATTTTGCAGTGCTCTATTAATGTTCCTTAATGCTGCAATGCTGTCTGTAAAAACCTTTACACTCTTCCCTTCTGGTATTGCTAAGATTGCTGTCCATATTGCTGCTAATTTTGCTACTGTTGCTGAAGGCCAGCCTTCAAGTCCTAATGCAATTTTCTCTTCTGGCCAGTTTTCTTTTTCTTCTATTTGTACCCAACTGATACTCATTCTTTCTGTATTGTTTTTTTCTTTTTTTTTCTTATATAACACTCCATTGGTATAAAAACTGTATTTTCTTTTGTTTCTTATCTTGTTTCGTATTAGTATCTCTACTAACTGCTTTGTGACTATGCTCTCTAATTCTTGTTTTCTAATTAATTCTATTTCTAATTCTTCTGTTTGTCTTATTCCTAATAACTTCATTTTATCTCTTTTCCATTCTTCTATTTTTCTTTCTTCTAGTATCTGCTCTAATGTTGCATTTATTCTGTTATTAGCCTTTTCTATTAGTAGCTCTGGTATTGCTTTTATGTTGTGGTCTTGTCTTATCTATCTTTCACACTTGTCTGTCATTTGTTCTGAACTGTTTTCACAGCCCTTGCATATACTTAATTCTGTCGATGTTCTTTCTTCTTCCATATGCATTGACCAATACTCTGCTAACACTTTTCTCTTTTTCTTCTTAATTACTTTGCCTATTTGTCAATTGTGTTTCAATCCATAAATAATCCATTCTTTTTTCCTTCAGTCTTTAGACATCTTTGTTTATTTAATCTTTAGTGCTTGCATATTGTATCTTAACATCTTTTCTTCTATTTTGCTAAACCACTTTGCTTTCTTTCCTTTATATGACAGTCCTTAAAAACTCTTGAGCTGTCTCCATGTAATCAGGTTATCACCTTTCGTATCTATTAGCTAGTTCAAATGTAATAACCCCCATTCATTTATTGTGCTACTGCTTGCTATCCACATTCTTGTTTCTAGTATGTCTCTTATTTGCTTGCTATGTCCATAAACCTTCTATAAAGGTCTTTCTGCTTTAATGTTTATTTCTATTTCTTTTGCTTTAGCTATTGTTTGACAAGCTAGGTTGTTTTTCCAAAACTTCTTGGCCTTTATTTTCCTTTTATTGTCCCAAATGTCTTCTGTTAAGCCTGCTTTTTGACATCCTTGTGCTATTCTAAGCCTTGTTAATTTGCCCAAACTATTCTGTTTATTAAGTCTTAAGAACAGACTACTTATTTGCTTAGTTATTATCTTTTAACTTAGAGGTTTGCAGTTACCTAAGTCTTTGTGCTCAATTGTGCAATTGTTTAACATTCTTATCATATGCACTTGTGTTTGGCCAAATATATTAATGATTGATGTATTTTATCAATCATCTTTTCTGACATTTTTGTTAGCTGCAAAAGATATCTTAGTTTAGGAATTATTACTGTATTGTTTATATATACAATTTGGCTCATTGTCATCTTTTTGTATCTCAGATCTTTGACTGTTTGACTGACTATTTCTTTTGTTTTCTTACAAACCAGCACTTCTTTCATCTTGCTATTTAGCCATATTCCTAATGATCTTACAATTTTGTTTTTGGGTTCTTCTATTATTTTACTATAACCAAATATAATTTCTCTTTTTTTTTCTTTTATTCTTGTGTTTATTACTATGAGCTTGGACTTAGATCCATTTATTTTAATATTATTTGCTTTAAAGAACTCTTTTGCGATACTTAGAATTCTTAATATTTGTTCTTTACTATTTGCAATTCATGTTGTATTATCAGCATATGCAATTGCTACTTGCCTATAGCTTGCAACATTGTCGATGCATGCTCTCTTTGTAACTCTTTGTTCTACTTTATAGCTTAATGTTTTGTCTTCTTGTATCTTTTCTAGTAATGGATCATAGAAAAGATGCCAAATTAGTGGTGAGATTTCTCCTCTTGGTCTATTCCATCTTCTGCTATTATTTCTTCTGTTAGAGCATAGGCTGTGATAATTTTGAGTTGCTGTTTACAAAACAGATTGATTATGTATTTTTTTGTTTTTTGTAGGATTTTGACTCTTCTTAAGGTCCAGTCTAGACTTTCTAATAGAACTGAGTCAAATGCTTTTTTCATATCTTGTAACAAAATCTACACTTCCTTATTCTTTTCTTGTGCCTCCTCCATTATCATGTTTAGTATATGTATTGGCTGCTCTGTTGAATTACCTGGCAGGCCTGCATAATTTGGCTCTTTGA
>CAJVQA010001594.1:0-24918 GCA_910591915.1 Cetraspora pellucida
TGGACTTAACCACAGGGCTTTGCATTCAATTACTGGCTTCTTATTGGGTTACAGAGGCTAAAATCTTTTTAATTTTGCCTCCAGCCGGACTTGAACTGTTGACCTTGACTGTGGGGGCATAGGAGCTTAACCACTAAGCTATGGGACCCATACCCTCATAAGAATTGTTATTTAAAAATATTAAAAAGAGTAGTATTTAATAATTGTAAACAAGCTATTCAGCAAGATTATTAAATAAGTTATCTTGGTGTGCAGTAATTTTGTAAAAAGTAAACTAAATATTATATAAGTTAATGAAATTAATAAGAGTTTAACAAATAGAAAAGTATAAAATATAAGTATGAAAGAGTTTAGAAGCTAATAAGCAAATACTATAATATTTGAAGATTACAAATTTTAAATCAGTAAAGATATAAACAGAACAGTTTTTGGAAACAATAATTACTAAAAAAATAGCAAGAATTTTAGTTTTAAAAAAGCATAGCCAAAGTTTAACTTGTATCTAAAATAAGTGAGTAGTTATAGAATTATCAACTTGGATCCAGCCTATGCTCATAGAGCATTAAGAGGTATCAAGCTTAATAACAAAACCATTAATATAAAATGAGATAGTAGTTAGGTTATAATTAGAATTAGTAATAGACTATAAGTTGTTAATAAGTTGGTCTGGCTGAAAGATGCAAGGTAATTGTTGCAGATTAATTATTAATAAAGAAGAAGTAAAATTTGTAAGAGATATTGAATAGTTGCAAAGTATACAATATCAAGAAAGTTGACATATAGATTAAAATTTTTGTCAGAATTAATACTACAAAATAATTTAGTAACCAAATTTATAGGAATAAAGATAATGCATTTGTTAGTAATTGTATTAAAATTAAAATAACATTTAAGATATATAGTAATAGTAAAGGAAAAAGTAGAATAAAGGTTAGAAAACTAGAACTGAAATGAACAATACTAATGAGTGATAAGAATAAGACCTGTAGGACTATTATGCCTTCTGGCTTTGTTGATAATAATTTGATTATTGAGAACAGTAAATAATTAGAATTTGGTATTAAAGTTAAAATAACCAGTAGTATAAGAAAAATAATTTGATTAAGATAAGTTAAAGTGATCATATAATGTATATTAATAGGAATAGCTTGTAGTAATATTCTTAAGAATAGTAAACTATTGAGATATAACATCCTTGGAAAGTTTGTTTAGTCTGGAAGAAATATATTACTAATATAATAAATATAAATTATTATAAGTGATAAGTTGATCAAGAAAGAGGAGTTTGTGATATCTAAGTTGTTTTTTAAAAACAGAATATTTAGAATAAAAGAAAAGAAGAGATTTAAAAAAAATAGTTCCATTATGTAATATATAAAGAATGTTATAAGTTAAATTAATTAAGAATATTTAGTTAATATATTTAATAAGCTGTATAATTTTAAAGTTTAGAGAACACAAATTGCTAACTCTTTCTAATAATCACTTGTACCAAAATTCTGCCAAAGAAATTTAATTTTTTTTAATAATTTATAATTAAATATATTTTTTAAACCAAATAAATCTGTTCTTTATTCTATTTTATATATATATACAAAATTTTATACTGCTAATTTAAATATTAAATAAATTAAATAAATATTCATCAAAACACTTTAAAATCACTTATATTCAAATTCAGACTAGGAAACTTGTCTTGTAGTCTAAGACAGAGTTGTCTAGCTCATCTCTGGCTTTATTTTGATATAAGTTTTATTAAAAATGACCAAAAATTAATTATTTTATGAGCAAAAAACTCAAAATACCTAATTTTCTTAAAATTTTCTAAAAATTTGTTCTTTTCTTTTTACCTCCTTCAAATCTGAACCTCAAACACGTTTTAAAACACCATTTTCTAGTGATTTACTCAACTAACTATCATTTTATAACTATTTCTCTTTTAGTCCTTAATTAATTAACACAAAAGCAAATAATTACAAATTTGTACTTATTTTAAAATTACACAATCTTGTGTATACTTTATTCTATTTTTAGCAGAAGTTATACAAGCTCCACATTGTACTATAAGCCATACCAGCCACAGCCACACCAGCCACAAAAAGTAATACAAAGAGTATAATATTACACAAAATAAAAATTACTTTCTTTCAAAGCTGTTATTATTCTTTTTAATAATATTATAATAATATTAAGCCAAAATGCCTATTTTAATTACTGATGAATCTGATTCTTATGATTTAGACTACTATTATAATAAATATCTTGATTGCTTTGGTATTGGTACCAAAGAAACTGATTCATTTATTTTATATATCTTATCTAAAGATATTAATTCTACAAAATGCAAACTCAATAAGCAATAATATTACTTCAAAATACCATTCCAACCTATATTGTCTACCTGGCTCTGTAACAAATACCATATCAACTATACCTTTAAACACTACAAAATTATATATACTACATCTTCTTGTTAATCTTCTAGCTCAAATGCAATGGATATCTCCTCAACTATAGTGATTTCTAAAAATCACTTTAATAACATTATTGATAAATTATCTAACTCATCTATTACTAAACAACAACAACAAAATCTTCTATCTACCTTTCAAATTTTATTATCCTTCTTTTATATAGACCCATCATCTGTGGCAATTGTTAAATACTCTCAATATTATCATATATGCATTTTATGCAAAAAGAAAGGCATCCCATGTGTTCTTATTCAAGAAACACATTATGCATCAGACTACTTTACAGCTGTAATCTTCAAAGACTTTCAATTCCACTGAGATTGTGTTCACAGCTTCCAATATACTAAACTCAAACCTCTTTCTCAAACTCAAGAACTTATCAAAGAACAATATTTTATTTTTCATCTTTCTATTTCTACAAACTTATCAAAGAAGAAAAAAGCAATTTTTTTAAAAACTCATTTTCAGAAGAAAAAAAAAAAAACAAAACTCTAAACAAACAAAATATAACTAATAATAAAAAATATAACCAACCAACCCAGAGATACTTCTAATGATCAAGACTAATTTTTTAACTACCCAATTACTAAAAACATAAAACCAAATACAAAACTTAATACATTGCTTATTCAACAACTTTTTAACTTCTCAAAAATTTATCTTCACAAATTTTCTTCTGGCCAACCAATTTCTTCTACTTTAAATAGTACTCAACCAACCACAAACCAAAAATCTTCTCAAAAACAAAGCTTTAATTACCTACTTAAAACAATGGCTGCTAAAAAACCAAAATTTCTCACAGACTTTCTTCATCAATCTAATCCATTACTCTCACCTCAATTCAATATTCCATAATATGCTTATATCTCAATACTTAAAAATTTACTTACCAAATTTACTAAACTTTTTTTTTACCAAACTTAACTACTTGCATATCTTTTATTCTCATTACTCAATTCTATTTTATTCAATCTCTGATTATTGCAAAGTAGCAATTAATTTTGCTCGATTATACTTATTTCTTCATAACAAATATCAAACAATTCATTACCAAAAATTTATTGAGAAACTAGAGCTCTATCCTTTTAGATTATCAATAAAATACAATTTTGAATATGATATTCTAAAACTCCTATTCAGCATTCATAATAATAATTACTTTATTATTATTGTTATTCTTAATATTCCCAAAACCAAATTTACTAATACTTTTCAAATTCCATCACTTAAATTATATACTCAAAACTTCAATACATGGTATGTAGACTTCTTTAAAGCTTACCAAAAACAGTTTACTGAAATTAATGAAGATAAAATTAGAAACTATATCAAATACCAAATTGCAATTACACTTGCTGAGAAATACAAAAAACTTCTACTTTCAGACTTTCAAATTACAGAACCTATCTCTCTTCAAGAACATTCCTTTCTAATTACCAAAGCTGCACTCTTTTATGTTCATATATATAAAAATAAATATTGCAAGCTTTTACCTAATAACACAAAACACATTTTCAAAAATATATCTACTTATTTCTTTGATAAATCTTTTGAAACCTTTCCAGCTTCTCCAAAAGATAACTCAACTCCTAAAACTACATCATTCATTTCTGGTTATTCAATTTTTCAACTGAACTAATAATATACTGCAACTTTTAAAAAAACTATTTTATTTAATATACTAAATGAACTTGTACTTAAAGCAGACCAAAAGTTTGCTGAAATTAACAATTCAGAAACCAATTCAAAATGAATTGCATTCTATCTTTACTTATATCTCAAAGCTTATCTAAATACTGCTACTACAAATGACAATATTGCAGATCTTAAACTTGATTAAACTTTAAAAAAATTCATTATACCTTTTATTAGTCCACACATTCTTGTACATATAATCCTTTATTTTTATATCCAAAATCAACTCAAATTCTCTATTACACAAATCCAATAAGACTATGATCAAAAATACTTTTTAGAAGCAGAAAAATTTATCATTAAACATTATAATATTAAAATTCCTTCTATACATGATGACACCCTATTTCTATTATCAACTACTATATATAGTTTACTTTTTCAATAATTTCTTCTATAGATAATATTAATACAGCTGTCATTTCTAAAATAATGATGTCTTTTACTAAAAGTATGCTATTTTTGGAAGAGAATAATGTAAGTAGATGGGCAGGAAAGCCTATTTACATAAAGGACCAGGCTAATAATGGTCAGACTTAATGTACAGAGCAGACTATGGTATTCTCTGCAACTGTAAAAACTGAGTATATAGCAATTGCATCTATAGAAAAAAACTCAAACTTTTCAGATTACAATCTATTACATCCTTCTGAAAACCCTTTTACTGAAAATATATTTTTATCTATCTCCAAAAAATCTTATATATTTAACATCTTTATTAACACTCCAATAAACTCAAATACCACTAATAATGATCAAAACTTACTAACAGAAGATCTAAATGATACTATCAACTTACTAATAACAAATACTATTAAAGGAAAAACCAATTTACAAATCTTCGATCTATCTAAAATATATAATCCTTCAACATGCTTTAACAAATTTCTCTTATTCTACAACTTACAACTCTTACCAACACCACAATCAATAGGCTTCTTTCTAAAATTTATCCAAACTGACTATTCAATATACTACTCTGAGCAATACATTAACATTTCTATTAAAATATTTAACAATAACATCTATAAAGAAGCCCATATCCACCTTTCACAAGAAACCAATCTTCCACCCAATTTTACTTATATTCTTTTTCAAAAACTCTTAGACTTTCAAAATGTTTTACTTAAAACAAACTGTTTTTCAACAAGATTCAAAATATCATCTCTTCTAAGTTGCCAAAAATCTCTTTTGCCAACTCCATCTTCTAACCTAGATTTACCTTCTAATACAACATATACTAATAACAATTTCTTATTACTAGAAAACCCAGATATTACAAAATTAATCAAAATATACTCTCTTAATGTCAATGGTCTTTTAGACAATCTTAAACAACTTAGCCTAATTGACTTCATTTTAGAAAATCAAATAGATATCTTTGAAATTTCAGAAACATATCTATCTACTAAGAAGACAAATTTCTTAACCTTATTTTAAAAACTTACAAATTATAAATGCTTCTAGACATTTAGCAATGCTTGTCAAGATGGTATAAGAATATTAATTTACAACTTCCTTGCTAAACATATCGAAAAAATTCAAATCTATAAGAACTTTATTTTAGAAATTGACCTATTTCTCAAAAACCTTCATATCAAACTTACTCAACTATATTTTCCAACTCAAGAGAAAAAACAACTAAAAAAGATATCCTCTTATATCTTACACCTATCCTTAATCAAACCAACTACAAAATAGTTCTTATAAGAGATCTAAACAGAGTCTCTAATTCTAAACTTGACAGACTACTACCAAAAAGCTCTAACACATTAGAACACTCTTTTCTAAAACTCCTCAAATCACTTCAATTCTATAATACATATAGGCTTTTCTTTTCTTTAACTCTAGCATTTACATTTATACATAACAACAGTCATAGCAGAATTGACCAAATATGAACTAACATCCATATTACACTTCTAAATTATGCTGATTCTTACCTAACCCATTAACTCTAACTGATCACTTAATAGTATCACTCGAACTTACTCAAAACAAGAACTAAATATCAATAGAAACTAACTACAAATAAATAAATAGAAAATTATCAATTTCATACAGAACAAAACCTCTAACTACTTCTTATGTCTATTATCAACATTACTCAAAACTCAAAACTTAACAATATATGGAATCAAATTAACAAAATTCTAACCAAAGCAGCTCAAAAACATATTCTATTCAAAAAAATCAAAATCAATCTTTATCAAAATGAACAACAACTACCCTCTCTTACACTATTATATAAACAACTCAAATAAGCAATTTTTCTTAAAACAACCTTTAACAAACCCAACTTTTCACAAACTTATAACTTATATATTAATAAATATTTACAAAATAGTTTACTACCACTTTTCTACTTAACATCAACTAATAACAACTTTGTTTCTACTTCATCCTCAACACTTCTTATTACTGAAATCAAAATACTAAAAATGCAAATCCTTAAAAAAAAGCAAAAAAATACAATAAAAGAAATTTAAAACAAACTTGAAGAAAGAAACAACAACTTCTGCCAAAATCCCAAAATATTTTTTCAAAATGTTCTAGAAAAACAAAATAATAGTATAAACCTAGATCAACTTCTCTCTAATAATACACTCACTACTCAGCTAACTGAAATAAAACAAGCTATTTTTAAGACTATTTTCAAAAACTACTATATTTACCAATTCATGAAAATACAAAATATTATGAACTTTACAAACCACACTCAGAAAATAAATAATACTTTGTTACCTTTTCTTAGAAATTACTTCAGAAGAGTGGAACAAAGTTATACATGACCTCTTTAACCAAAAAGCTGCTGGTCTCTTTGAAACCAATTATGAATATCTAAAACATTTAAACTCTAAAGATCAAAATATAATTCAATTCTTCTTATCAAAATGCCTTACATTACAACAAACTCCAACATCATGAAAAACATCAAACATTTTTCTAATTCCCAAAAAATCCTCATGGGACTTCACTCTAGACCAAGTCAGATTTATTTCTTTAATTGAACCTATAAAAAAATATCTTACTAAAATATTCACAACCCATCTTGATCAAATCATTACTTAGCATCATCTATTAAGTAACTTAAATGTTGCAGCAACTAAGAATAGCTCAACTTATATTCCTATACAAATATTGCTAAATACAATTGAATATTATAAAACTAATAACAAAAAGGCATGAATACTCTTTCAAGACATATCTAGGGTCTTCAACAAAATCAATATTCAATGGTTACTAGATGCTTATAAATGTATTGGCATTCTTTAAACTGGTTTAAACTTTATTAAATTTCTTTATCAAGATAAAAAAGCCAGAACAATTACTGCCTATGGTCTAACTAATCTAATCACACTACACTCAGGCATAGAACAAGAAGAAACCTATTCTTCACTACTCTGAAAATTTTACTATAACTCTATTCTTAGCTATATAAACTCAAAATACAACTTAAAACTCCTTAAAATCTCATCACAATCTCCATTAAAAACAATTTTTTCAACTACCTCATCTACTACAACAATACCATCTTTTGCCTTTATGGATAATACAGTATGATATTGTGAATTCAAAAATAATCTTCAAAATATTCTAGATGATATATCTGAATTTTACCAATTAAATAACATACAAGTTAATCCATCTAAATCAGATCTCATTCATATTTTACCTAACAGAAAAATACTACTTAATACTACTCAAGATACAAATCCTCTAAACTTTAATAACCAACCAATTATATCCTGCAAACCCAATGATTCAATTAGATATTTAGGTATTTTTTTAGACAGAAAAGAAACAACTAAACCTATACTCAAAAAAATTATTAGCAAAGTTTCTCAATAAACAATTTAAATATCACAAACTTCTTTTTCTTGAACAACTTACTACCTATAATAATTTATATTTATTACATTGACAACATATTTCTCCCAAACTAAACAAACTTTCTAAAGATGTTATATTTCAATAATTTACCACTTTTAAGAATATTACTACAAGCCATTCCTATCAATATATATTATATAATCATTTTAACCTATTTTAGTTAAACTATTTTTCTTATACTACTAATCACTTTAATACCAAACCTTGGCTACTTACTGTTCTCAATAATAAATCATTGTTGGCAAGACCAGAAGGCATAATAGCTTTACAGGCCTTATTCTTATCACTTATTGGCACTGTTTATTTTAGTTTCAGTTTTTTAATCTTTATTCTACTTCTTCTTCTACTGCTACTATATACCCTGAATGTTATCTTAACTCCAATACAATTACTAACAAGCGCACTATCTTCATTCCTACAAATTTGGCTACTAAATTACTTTGTTATATTAATTCTGACAAAATTCTTAACCTATATGCCAATTTTCTTAATATTACATACTCTGTAACTATTCAACATCCTTTACAAATTTTACTTTTTCTTTATTAACAATCAATTCACAACAATTACTTGGCATCTTCTAGTTAGGCCAACTTATTGACAGTCTACAGTCTATTGCTAATTCTAACTATAATTTAACAACTATCTTATTTTATACTAATGGTTTCATTATTAAGCTTGGTACCTCTCAATGCTTTATAGATATAAGCTAGATTTAAGTTGATAACTCTACAACTACTCATTTATTTTAGACACAAATTAAACTTTGGTCATGCTTTTTTAAAGCTAAAATTCTTGCTATTCTTTCAATAATCATTACTGCTCCCAGAAACTGTTCTGTTTATATTTTTACTGATTTATAATCTGTAATCTCCAAATATTATAGTATTTGCTCATTAGCTTCTAAACTTTCTCATATTCATATCTCATACTTCTTTATTTGGTAAATTTTTATTAATTTCATTAATTCATACAATATTCAGCTTACTTTTCACAAAGTTACTGCACATCAAGATGATCTATTTAATAATCTTGCTAACCAGCTTGCTTGCAGTTATCAAATATTATCCTTTTTAATATTTTTAAGTAACAACTCTTACAACTATACATATACTTTATTTATTGACCAATTTCTTATTGAGATTTCTATTTAACACTCTATTCATACTATCTGTTAAGCTCATATTATAACACTTTGGACATTCTAACATTATTATCAACAATGATCTTTCATTGCATCCAATATTAACTGAGAAGCCACTTGGCTTTATATTAATTATAATTAAAAAGTTTCTAACTTTGCATATAGCTTTCATTTCTCTACTTTAAAAACCTTTTGTGTTAAAATTTTTTTAAATAAATTATCTGTTTCTTATATTTTTTACAAACACAACTTTTCTTACTCTTCTCTCTGCCATCAATGTAATTAAACTAGTTCTTTATTACACTAGACTTTCTGTCCTTCTACTTAAACAATCTATCATTTAATTTTTAATTCTCTTAACTGCATCTTAAATGCTATTGCTCTTGACATGTTCACTAATTCTGTTTCTAATTTACATCAAGAAATTCTTACACTTAACAGTTTTAAACTACACAACTTTTCTTATATACCATCTCTTATTTCTACTTTATCTGGTTTAGTTCCTATTGACCTTATTTCTACTATTTACAATACTTCTATTTCTTACTGTACAGCTACCCTACTTTTTATTAAATTTCTTCTTTATTTAAACTAACAAATATATAAACAAATATGGATCTCATATTGTATTTCATAGTCAGTACAGTTTTCAATTACTTTTCTACAAACTTAACTTATAATTCTCTTTCTAATCTACCATTATCTCCTATCTCAATACTACAAATTATTACTAAAATTGATTTTTGAACTATCTAATAGATTAAATATCATACTCCTTTCTTATATATTATTACTAATACCTAAATCTAGATGAGCCTTGGCCACTCTTATAGGTTTAGATTGCAGATTATATATCTGAGTCTTTATTCTTTATATATAATTTAAAAGCAAGTTTTCTTTGTAAAAACTTCAATTGAATTTTAATAAAGTTAAAGACATAGCCTTATCATTAATATTAAAAAAAAAAAGATTTTTAAAATTACTATTATAATTACAAAAATATATCTAACAACTAAGCTTAGCATTACTTAGCTATTCTAATGATGTCTAAGTGCAACCTGCTATATTGCTTCTAGCAGAAGTAAGCTACTTATTTGATTATCTAAAGTTCATAATAAAAAGGCTTTTTTTCTTTTATAACAAGTTTTCAAATTATCTTTCTAACTTTATTGTCGATTTATTTTCTTTTTTTTTCTTTTTTTTTCTTTTTTTCTATCTCTTGCTAACTAATCTTTTTCTTTTTGCTTGAATTTTTTTCTTCTTTCTGTTTCTCTTTTTTTATTTTGCTTGCTATTTCTCTTTCTTTTTCTTATATATTAATCTTTTTACAATATATTTTTTAAACTTGCTTATAAAAAGTGTTTCAGACTGTCTCTGCTACTATGTTTATAAACTGTTGTCTTGTTTTTTTGTTTAAAACTTGTGCTAATCTGTTTTGAATTGCTTTTGAAATTAGGTCTTTGATTAGTGCTTTTCTTATTTCTATTTCATCTATTTCTGTTTTTCCAAAAAGTGCTATATATTATACATAAGATAGAACTTAGATTTTTTCTTTTTCTTTTAAATCTTTTTATATTGTTACAATAATACTTTCTGTATTCTTTTTTAAAAATTTGCTTATCTCTTATATGATGCCAAATGATTTTGCATTTTTTGATCTTGCTTTAAGAAACTTAGCATTTTGCAGTTATATATATATCAGATTTTCTTTTATTAAATTTTTTTAGAATCAGAAGTTTGTCCAATATATATTTTATAAAAGCACTTATTCTTGTGCTACTTTTTCTTGTTATATAATATCCTTATTTAGATAACTTCAATCTTTTCTAAAAATATATTCAATTATATATTATTACTTTTGTTACTGATTTAATATTTTTAATCACTATTGTTTCTTTTTATTCTACTTCTAAGCTAGCATTTGTTATTATCTTATATAGAAGTCTTGTTATAAGTTTATTTACTTGTTTTTTTACTCAAGGCAGTACTTTATCTCTTTATAACTAACTTCTTTTGAATATATTATCTTTCTGCTTAATGTTTCTTATAAGGCTATCAGCTTTATCATTTCATTTGTGTTTACTATAATTTTTTATTTTAAACCACTCTATTTGTATATTTTTTAATCTACTTATATTAATTAACTTTAATATTTATAACATGTTTTTTTTTTTAAGAATTTTATTTTTATTTATATACTCTAAACCTTTACTAATATTCTGATTGCTATATTACTATTTGTAAATATTTTCAGTTTTTCTTTTTTGATATTATTAAAATTGCTATCCATATTGCTAGCATCTTAGCTATAGTAGACATTGATCATTCTTTTATCCCTAATGCTATCTTTTCTTTTGACCAATCTTATGCCTTACTTGTTTGCATCTATCCTATATTCATCTTTCTATTTATTGTCTTTTTTTGGTTTTTATATTTGTAGTATCATTAGTATATATCATATATTTGTCTTTGTCTCTTGATATATTTCTTTTTAAAATCTTTACTATTTTTTAACTAATATTCTCTTTTAGTTTTTGTTTTTTAACTAGCTTTATTTCTAAACTCTTTAGCATTTTAAGTCCTATTAGCTTTTGTTTATTTTTTTTTACTTCTCTGCTTTCTTATATCCTGTTATTTGATTAATAGCTGTTTGATTATATTGTTATTTTTTTCTATTAGCATATCTGAAATTGTATTTATTTTATTACAGATTCTTATTTAATGTTAATAGCTATTTTTTACTGTTCCTTCTTTTCTCATATATCTATTATATTTGTTAATTTCAGTTGTTAGATTATTTTTTATATTATACATCTGCTAATGTTTTATTAGTAACTTTTTCTTTTTTTTTACCTATTTTTTCCAATTGCCTAGCATCTTTTGTACTATATACTATTTATTTTCTTTTTTTTCTATTCTTTGACAAACTTTTTTACTTAATTTTTATTGCTTATATATTATATTTATCTATCTTAAAGTGTTTTTTCATCTTTTTGCTTCCTAATCTATTAAGCAGTTTTGCTTCTATTATCTTGAACTATTTTGTCTTTTTAACTTTATTTAATTGTTTTTGATAAGTTTTAAATTGTTGTTATATTATTAGCCTTTCTTCTTTTGTATCAAGTAATTGTTTTAGATATATTAGTTTTGTTTCACTTATTTTGGCTTTACTTCTTTTTTACATTGTAGTTCTACTAATTCAATTATTTTTAGACTATAACTAATTATTGTTTATAATTTATTTTTTGTACTTATATTTATTCTTAACTTTTTTACTTTAACTATTATCAGACAGACTAGGTTGTTCTTTTAATATAACTTATTTTCTGACAATTCTTTTACTTTTCATATGTCTTTTGTTAAATCTACTCTTTAACAGTTCTATATTATTCTTAGTTTTATTAACTGCTTTAATTTATCTTTTTTGTTTAGTCTTGCTACTAAACCTTCTATTTGTTTATTGTTAATTCTTGTTACAGGGTTTTACAACTATTAAGATTCTTATGTTCTATTATATAATTTTTTAATTTTCTTAACAAGTTATTTTTTTGTTTTGCCAAATATATCATTAGTTAGTATATTTTATTTATTCTTTTCTTTGATATTTTTATTAGTTGCAGCATATAAATTGATTTTAGTATTATTATTATATTATTATATATGCAATTTAGCTTATTGTTATTTTCTTATATTTAAAATCTTTTATTATCTGGCTTATTATTTTTTTTGCTTTTTTTTTTTACTAAGACTTCTTGTATTTTGTTGTTTAGCCAAATTTCTAAGAAATGAACTATCTTGTTTTTTGACTCTTTTATTAATTTGCTTTTTCCAAATATTATTTCTTTTTTCTAACTTTTCTATTTATTATTATTAATTTTGATTTAGATTTATTTATTTCTATGTTTTTCATTTTGAAGAACTCTTCTGCCACTTTTAGGATCTTCAACAATTGCTCTTTGTTATTTGTAATCTATGTTGTATCATTTGCATATATAATTGTTGCTTAATAGTAACTTGTAATATTATTACAATTTATTCTCTTCTTGATCTCTTGTTCTTATAGTCTAATCTCTTAACTTTCTGTATCTTTTTTAATAACAGATCATAAAAAAGATGTTATATTAGTAATAATATTAATTCTCCTTAATCTATTTCATCTTCTTTATTATCTCTTCTGTTAGATTATAAGCTATAATTATTTTAAGCTGCCTTTTATAAAAGAGATTTAAAATATACTTGGTTGTCTTTTTAGAAATTTTGGCTTTTTGTAAGGCTAGCTTAAGGCTTTTGAATAAAACTAAGTTAAATATTTTTTTTATATTTTGCAAAAATATCTACAACTCTTTATTCTTTTTTTTTGTTTCTTCTATTATCATATTTAGAATATGTATTAGTTATTTTGTTAAGTTTTTTGACAGGCCTATATAATTTAGTTCTTTAAGTATTTTTTTTCTAATAAATACGTTACTAAGCTTTTTTGTTATCAACTTTATTACAATTTTTCTAAATGTTCAATTAGTGCTATTAATTGAATATTGTTCAAACTATATTTTCATTTTGTCTTTTGGTATTAAGTATATTTGTGTTATTTTCTATTTCATTAGTATTTTTTTTGTTTTTAAATATAAATATAAGTAGGCTTTGAAAACCTCTTGTGTTTTTTTCTCTGCTTGCTTAATTTTTTTTATTTTATTTTGGCAGCCTTGCCAATATTTTTTATTAAAAAAATTGTATATTTAATTATACAAATATTAGATTAATTTCTAGGTTTAATATTTCTCAGCTACTATACTAGTACTCAGAGGCAGCTTGCCACACTAGCATAAGTTGTTACTCATTATTAAAGAGCTATTTAGGCTAGCCTTTAAGGCTATTCTAGTAAGGCCTTCTATTGTTATTAATTAACTTCCATATTGTGTTCCTTTATAAATTTTCTATTTTTTTTTTTTTTTCTTTACACTCTTTGCTTTCTTCATTTTTTTATTTCTTGATCTTGTTATCACTTTGATTATTGCTTTAGTTTGTTGTTTCAGTACTTAGATCTTGTTTTTCTTTTTTCTTGTACTAATACCTTGACTTTTTTCTCATTCATATACTTTGTTGCATCTTTCTTTCTATATTGTTTCATAGAACTCATTTCATATTGTATTTATAATGCTTGTAGGAAGTTTCTTGTTTTTTTTTATAAAATCAGTATATCTTATACTCTTTTAATTACTTTTTCTTATAAAAGACCTTTAATAAGCTTCTTTCACACTTCTGTTTTTTTTTCTTTTGTTTGGCCCCAAATTGCTTCTTTAAGTTGTGTTTGTATAGTGTTACTTTTTTTTTTCTCTAAAAGCCTACTCTATACTACTGTTATTACTAATATTTCTGCCTTTGCTTAAAAGTTCTCATAAGCTAAACAGACTGCTAAGTAATCTTGATTCTTTTTTTTTTTCTTTACACATAATGCAGTCTGGTTTTGTATATAGATCTAAGCATCTTGTAGCTAGTTTTTTAAGTATTGGTATATTTTTTTATATACATTTGAAAAGTGTGCTAAGTCTTTTTACTTTCTCTAGTTGAACTGCATCTAACTCCATTTTGGTTTTTGATTTTTTTTATAATAGTGCCCAGCAGTACTTTTTTTCTTCTTGTTTTAGTTCTAGCTTTTTAACTGCTAATAAAAAACTTTAATCTGCATTGTTTTTAATATTTAGAACTTTTTTAACAAAGTCTTGTGTTGGGCTTTCTACAACTTTATTTTTTTAAAGAAGTGATACATTGGATCTTGAAACTGGCTCCACTATAATTTTATCTAAATCTAGCAGATTTGCTCTTTCTTTTGCTAATATGTCTGCTCTATTATTTTGCTTTCACTTGATATTATAAGAATTACATACCAAATTGCTAACAGTTTAGCTTTGATTGAGGAAGGCCATTCTTTTGCTTCAATAGCATCTTCATCAATTACATATTCTTCTTTATTGTCTACTTGCAACTAACTAGCTCTTATTTGATCCTAGTCTTGATCCTCTTTCTTTGCTTTTATTAATAACCTGTCTGTGTAAAAGATCAGTTCTTTCTGTTTATTGCTCTTCTGCATATACATATATTTTTCATAAATAAGTTAATGAGTTTGTTACTAATTTTTTGATTTTTAATTATCTCAATATTTCTGCTTTCTATTGTAATTTCTTTTATATGTCTTTCTGTGTCTAATGCTTTATATTTCTTCTTTTGTACTATAACTTCTAACATATTTGTATTAATTTTCAACTGTCAGATATCTTTTTTTTTTATATATTTTGATAAAGAATCTTGAATCTTATGTTTTTTATACTTTTTTTTACAGCTTTCAACCAAACTAAGATCATTGTGCAAACAACCTTTGCATTTTTCTAGCATAGTTTTTTGTTTTTCTATATTCAATTTGAAGTATCTTGGATGTTTTAGATACTATTCTTCTGATTATTAGTTTATCTTCTTTGTGCTATGGCTTGCTGTTTATAAGAACCTTTTCTTTTTATTTTGTATCATCTGAAAGCTTGCCTACTTGTACACTTATTTTCTATTTGTTTGAAGCTGTTACTCTATATTTCTGCTTTACTATTTTACAACTTGGCTCTTTTATCATTTCTATTTCTAAGTTTTTAAACCAATTAGCTAATTTGCCTTTGGCATTGTCTTTTTTAACTAGGCTTAGTTAACACCATGTAATTATTTTGTTATTATCTTTGTTTACCAGCTAGTGTATAAAAGCAATTCCTAGTTCTTTCAGTTTATATGTGACTGTTGAGATAAATTTTACTTCTAGTATTTCATGCACTCTTATACTTTTATCATCATAAATTGAAGTTTCATAATTAAAACTAAAAGCTAACTGTAGATCTTTTGCTCTTAGCATCATTAGGCATGCTAAATTGTTTTTTTATAACCTAACACTTGTTTTAGAAATATTATTTTGCCAAGTGCTTTTAAATGCTCCTATTAGATGAAAACTATTTTCTATTCTTATATTGGTTACTAACTCTTCTAAGCCTGTTGTGTTAAATCAATGATGCAGATTTGTAATTTGCTTGAGCAATAATTGGTCCTATAATAAGTTAAGATTAACAAGATTTCTGTGATACATCATGCTATTTCTTACTGATCGTATGATCTCTATTTTTATTTCTGCTAGTTCAATTATTAGTATGTATATATTCTCTAATATGTTTTTTGATAATTTTGTTATTTGTAGTATATAATACAATTTGTATATAATATATATATTGTTGATATATAATATTTGGCTAACTGTTAGTTTTTTGTAATCTAGTCCCTATATATATGATCATATTATTTCTTTAGCTCTTGACTTTATTATTAATTCTTTTAGCTTGCATTTTAGCCAAATTTCTAGAAATCATATTATCTTATTTTTATTTTTTTTCTGAATCTATTCTTTGCCAAAAAAATTGATTTTTTTTTTTTTTTCTCTTTGGTATTCATCATAATCAGCTTGGTCTTTTTTCTATTAATTTAAATATCATTTAAGTTGAAAAAGTCTTTTGCTATTTTGATAGTTTTTTCTATTTGTCTTTTGCTTAATGTGACCTATGTAGTATCATTTGCAAAAACTATTACAGCCTGTCTTCACTTTTTCTTTTCTTGCATTGAAGAGCCTGTATAGCTGTTAGATGAAGTATACAAAGTATAACCTAAATTTGGATCATTCTAAATTCTTTCTAGTAGTAGATCATAAAATATTCTTTATACTAAGAGTGAAATTGCTTTTTCTTGTTTAATTTCATTTTTAATTTTAAAAGCTTTTGTTGTTCCTAAATCTGTGATAATTTTTGACTATCATCTTTCAAAGAGATTTAAAATAAAGGTAATTGCTGTTTTTGGTATTTTGTGTCTTTTAAGTGCCAGATCTAGTGCTACTAGTAATATTGAGTTAAAAGCCTTTTTTATATCTTGCAATACTAGCCAAAGTTCTTTTTTGTTATCTTTTACATCTTCTATTATTGCATTAATAATATGTACTAACTCTTTGGTTGATCTTCCTAGCAAGCCTGCAAAGTTTGGCCCTTTTAAAATGTTTTTCATATAGCATATTTGTATCAGTCTTTTGGTAAAAACTTTAGTTCTACACTTGTGCAAGGTTTCTAGCAATGCTATTGGTCTTACATTGCTTAAGTTATATTGCTAATCAAGATCCTTTGATATTAGGTATATTTGTGACATTTTCTATTTTTTAGATATCATTTCTGTCTTAATACATATTTCTTTTCTTAACACTTCTTGTGTTTGGCTGCTGGCTGCTAGCTGCTTTAATTAATATATAAGTAATCTCTGAAATACCAAATGCTATATTATTTTTAAGATCTGATAACATTTCTAACTATTCTTTTTCTGTAATATTCTGATTTAGTTGATCATACCAGGCTTTATCAATTTCTTTTTTGAGTTGATATATCTTTACTCACTTATTCTTTATCTTTTAACTTTGAAAATTTTATATTCAGAATTGCTGCTAAAAGTGTGATTTGGTCTTTTCTAGCACCATATATGGATTTGTTATAAGCACTCTACTTAGATCCTCTAGCTCAATAAGTTTGTCTATTTTGATTTTTTTAATTGGTTTGTCTAGCAGACTCATTAGCATTCTTTCTTGCTTGCTATTGATCATTTGGCATTTTATTTTGATGTTTTGTTCTATTTCTTTTAATTGTTGTTTTTTTAATTTTTTTACTTTTCTTTTGTATAGAATTTTTCACCAATCATGCAGATCTGTAATTATTTTTTCTGTTCATATTTTTGCAATTGTTGATGTTAGTTTCATATTGCTTGTTTATATACTTAGCTGTACTATTAAAATCATTTATATTTTCTGAAATCAAATCTAGTTTGATGTTTTTTTGTTCTTAAGCTTATTCATCTTCCTAATTGTAATAATAATTTTGTCAAATCTGACTTTTTCATTTTATTGTATTTTTTGTTAGCAACTATATTAAGAATTTTCTTCTTAAGTATAGTCTTTCTTGCTACTTCCAATATACTTTTGTTTATAATTTCTTATATTTCATATAGATCTTCTTCTAATCTGTCTAAATATTCTATATTGCTCTTTTTTGCTTTTTGCAATACATTTTTTTGTTTTTAAGCATCCTGTCTAATTCTTTTTTATATTTTTCCTAATCTTCTTTAGATATTTTCTTATATAAAAAAATCATTTGATATTGTTCAAACTTTTTAAGTCTTGCCATTTTGTGCAAGACTACTATATGATTTAACTCTATTCTTGCTATTGCTACATCATGGTCATTATTTGTATAACTAGACATATTTTGAATTTTAGCATCACTAAGACCATTTGCCAGCTTCTCTGTTACTCAAATTTGGTCTATTCTTGTACTAAATTCTTCATTTGTTTATAAAAATTCTTTGCTTTTTGGATTTTCTAATCTATAAGTATCTTTAAAATCTTGTTTTATCAACCAATTTAGAATTAGCTTTTTTTGAAATTACTGTATTTTATGTTTCTGGATCTATCCAGCTCTAGATTCACAATGCAGTTTAGATCTTTTATAATTACTGTTTGTGTCTTGTATATTCTTTTAATATATCTTTGTATAATTGCTTTATAAATCTTTCTTTGTTCTTTTTTATCATTAGGTGGCATATATACTATTATAATCATAAGTTCTAGTTGTTTGAAAATGAAGTTTGCTACTATTATATACTCATTAACTCTGTCTATTTGTTCTAAATACCTTTTCCATCTTTCATTTATCAAAATTTCTATACATGAGCCTTTTTTCTTTAATGAACTTGCTTTTAACAAAATTTTCTATATTTATTTAAATCTTTCATTATGAAAAAACCTTCTTTCTTACTAATGTTCATTTCTGCCAAATCTAGTATATTGATTTTATTGTCTATAACCTATTCATATACTAGTTCTATTTTGTGCTTATTGCTTTTTATACTATTAATGTTATAATATGTAATATTTAGCTCTATGTTGCTTTTTTTGATTAATTCTATTAATGATACTTATTTGTATATTAATTTTTGGTTATAGAAATTCTCTTTCTTGTTTTCTGCTAATTTTGAAGTATTTACTTTCTTTATGCCAAGATTCTTTGATTCAACTGAGGTGCCTATTAGGATCTATAAGCAGAATTTATTTGCTTATTGTTCAAATTGTTGAGCTTTTTAAGTATTTCTTGTAATATGTTTTGATGTTCATCAATATGCTGTATAATTAACAATTCTTCTTTGTACTTTTTGCTGTTTTTTGTTCTTTTTTTTTGTTTTCTTTTTCTAATATACTTGCTTCAGACTTAGATGTTTTTGTTTTCTTATATCCAAAGTTATAAATATCTTGAAAGATATACTCTTCTGTATTTTTTTGATTTGTGTTATTTCTTACTATTTCTTTTTGCAATGTTTTTTCTTCATATCAAGACAACTTATTATAATAATAAAAAACATTCTTTTCTTTTGCTTTTTGGCAATCTTCTTCTGATTCAAAATAAGCAAAGGCTATGCTCCTTTTGTTGCCATTACTATTGTTAAGTATAAAAATTGGTTTGACTCCTAGTGGTCTTAGTTGCTTTAACAATGTTGATTCTAGTGCTGATTTTGAAATATCATTCAGTGCTGCTTTATGTTTTTTTCTTTCTTCTAACACCTTTGAGTCAAATTTTTCTAATGTAATTTTGCACATTGTTTCTTTTTCAAAATATACTGACCAACTTGTTATAAGTGAGTCTAATATCTTTTGATTTCATTTAGTAATCTGAACTACTGCTGTCTTGGTTTTTTTAAGCATTTTCTATTTGAAAATTCTTGCTTTTCCATAAAAGCTTAAACATTTTGTAACTCTTCTGTATTTTGTATTTTTTGGTAAGTCCCATAATGTTAATGTTACTAATAATTCTTTTTTTGTTTGACTTGTTTTTTTTGTTCTTGCTTCTGTTTTAATGCTTTATTTCAAATGAAACTTTTTAACTTGTTTTTATTAGTTTATATAGACTTGTATATATTTTTTAGTGCCCATCTTGATGTATGGATATCTTCTTGGATTCTGCTTTCTGTTTTTCTTTCTTCTTTCTTTATTGATAACTCTTTTCTTGGCCTACTTTTGTATCTTAAAAGTATAAGTCTTTTTGACTCTTTTGTTTCTGAATTATGTATACTATATTCTGTCATTAACAATGCTATTTTATCTTCTATTTTCATCTTTTTTTCTGAATTTTCAAAATTTTCTTTTTTTTGTTTTATTCAAAAGCATCTTTGCTTGCTTATTAGTTCTTTATCTCTTTTTTTGTTGATCATTTTTATTTTATTATCTAGATGCCTTCATTTAAGACTACTCTTTTGAATTATTAGATGTGCTATAAATGCTTTTAGCTCTATTACATCTCTACTTTGGTAGTCTTTATGCTCTACTATTTTGTTGTTTACCTTTTTCTTTTTTTTTTGGTCTTTGCTTTTAGTATTTTCTTCTGCTACTATACTTTTTCTTTTCGTAAAAGTCTCTTGACTTATTAGTTGTGTTGTTAGTAGCTTTAGCTCTATTTTTGTTATCATATTTTGTGGTTTTTCTTTACTGTCATACATTACATTTTGCATAATATTTTCATGCATTTCTTTTTTTTGATTAACTAAAAATCTTTCTTCTGTTATTGCATTTTTTTTTTATAAAGATTTTTTTGCACTTCTTTATGCTTGTTTACTAAGACTCTTATAATATATACTTGAACTGGATCACTTGTGTCTAAAAATTTGCTATATTTATATCTATCTGTGCAATGCAATCTTTTAATTTGTTTAAACATGTATACTTTTTTGCTAATGTTTTTTAATCTAAGTTATAAAGCTCTTTAATTTCTACTATTAGTGTTTCAATTCTAGTTATTTGTTTAACTTTCTATATTATTCTATTTCTAAAAGCTTTTATTTATTTAACTAATACTTATTTCTATTATTAATGCCTTATTTAGTTAGTTACATTTTGTGCTTATTGCCAAATTAGACATATGCTACTTTGTTTGTTTCTTTGTTTACTAAATTTACATAATTGTTTACTTTACAATTTGTTTACGTATTAATCGATTAGTGTTATAGAGTTACAGCCAAGTTTAAGGTTTTTCAAAAAGTTTTTAAAAATTTTCAAACAAGTTTTTTTGTATTTTGATCAAGCAGATTCTCTCAGAAGTTGTTCTATTAAACTATAACTGTTTTGTGTTTCCTTTCTTTTTCTTTAATGATGCAAGATCTGTTTATTTAATCAACTTTGAAGCAAACTAAAGTGTATCAATTTATAACTTTATGAAATTAAAGATCAACAAAAAAAGTTTTGAATGATTTTGTCTGCTTGTTTAATTAGAATGTAACTTATTTTTGTTATTTCTTAAGCTATTTCTGTCTTTAGCTCTTTAATTATTTTATTTTATTCATCTTTTTCAATTTTCTTTTTAATTCTATTATAACATTCTTTTCTAATATGATCTTGTAATTTATAAATTTCTTTCTAGCTTTTTGATATCTCTTTTAATTTGGTATTTTTTTTCTAAATTGTTTTTTATAGTATTCTACTATTGCTTCTTTAATAAGTTCTGACTTTATCATCAGTCTTGTTTTTTCTGTTTGTTTGATTATTTTGTTAAGTTTTATCTACTTGTATAGTTTATAAAAAGGCTAGCTATTATTTTTTTTTGATTGGTTTTAATCATTTCACATCTTTTGTTTATATTTTTTTTTATTTGTTTTCATTTTTTTTGAAGAATTTTTTATTATCTTTTATATTTTTTATTCAAGCATCAAATAATTGTCTTTAGATTTTTGATAATCCTGTACTAACTTTCTTATCTAGTGCTTTGAGCTTTCTATTTATTTCACTTTTATTTGCTTTTGCAACTTGCTGTCTTTTTTTTGTTTTTATATATTTGATTAGTTTTTGGAACTTTACAATAGTTTTCTTTTGTTGTTAGTCTTCTTAACTATATTTTCTATTTGTTATTGTATTGTAGACTTTTTTTTTAGATATATGTTTGTTTGCTACTATTATAATTGTCTTTTTTATTAGGTTTTATATATTGTTTATTTTTTGTATTTTTTTTTTTTCTTTTTGTTCTTCTTTTTATATTTTTTCAAAGCTTTTTTTATTTTTAATTATTTTTGTAATTCTTGTACATAATTTTTTTATTCTATATTTTTCATTTTGTTATAGAAATATATTGTTTTTTATTGGTTTTTCTTTTTGACTTTTGTCTTGCTACTTTTTATTATCATATATTTTACTTATATTTCTGCTATTACTATCTTGTAATCATTTTTAGTAACTTTTTTTATGTTTTTAATTTTGTTTTTTATAAACCTAAAGCTAGTCCTTTTGATATCTATATATAGTCAATTATTGTTACTGTTTCTGAATTTAATCATATGTATCTTTGTTCAGTAGATGCATTTTTTTATATATATTATAAAAGTCTTGTTATTTTATCTAACTAAATATTGGCAATTTTTTGTAACTTGCAGCTTGTAGATTTTATCTATTTAAAACATTGTTTACTATATGATTAGTTTTTCATAATAACTATTTGTATTTGCTTGTTTTTACTTGTAACAATTTTTATTATTTTTTATTGAATGCTTCTTCCTATTTCTTTGATACTTAATAGTATATAAACTCCTATTACTTTTTTTTTTTTTTTTTTTTAAGATAACCTCTTTGGTCTTTTGACTTTTATTAATCACTTATTGGTATTGTGGTTCAATAAACTACTACAAAAGAGCATACAATTGGCTATATATATAACTTTTTTATATTACCTAGTTAAGAAGTCTATCTAAAGGTTCTCTACCAATCATTATATCTAACATATCTGCTTAGGTGTTTCACTTTAAACTCTTTGAACCTGTAACCTGTGTTGACTCACTGGATTATACTTAATAAACTTCTATTACTATTAACTTTATTTATTTAAAGTATAATGTAATTTTTATTATATACTCATTTATTTTCTTAACTGCATCTACATATTTTTCTTACTGTTTTTCTATTAAAATTTCTACATCTAAACCTTTTTTCTTGTCTTTTGCTACACTACTTCAATATTTGATATATCTTTTAATTACTTTATATATTAAAAGTTTTCTTTCTCTTTTTGTAAAATTTGGTTCTACAATTCTTAGTATTGTAATTTTATCTTTTTCTGTCTAGCTAAGCAGATTTTCAAGCTTTCAGCCTTTGGTTTTTAATCTATTAATATTATGATATGCTATCTTTATCTCTTTTTTTTTTTCTTTCTACTTTTTTTTTAATTGATTTTGTACTGTTTTTATATTAATTGTCTTGTCTTTTCTTTTTCTGTTTTTTTTTTCTTTTTGACAAGAAGGTACTGTTCTTTCTTCAAATAATTCTCTTTTTTTTAACAAAAAATTTTTGAGTTTCTTGTCTGTTCTTATTAGTTTAACTAAGATGCATTTAGAAGTAATTAGGTTGGGTTTTTTATACTTTTTCTTTAGCTATTTTTAATCTTTTTAATCTTTTTAATATTTGGACTAATATGTTTTTAATATTTAATATTTGCTTTTATGTTTCTTTATGCTTTAGTTTCTTTTCTTAATCTTTCTTGTTTTTAAACTATAGCAGTAAAGTTCTTCTTGCCTTTTTTTTTGTTCTAATAACTTCTGTTTCTTTAATTATCTCTTCTATTTTTTGATCTTATATTGTATTTATTCTTGTTTATAAACTCATTTATACTTATATACTCTTTTAAAATAGTGTCTTCTGCTACTTTCTTCTTTTGTATTATTTATGTTCTACTACTATTTTTATAAAATTCTTTGTCTTGTCTCAAATTTTCTCAATAGCTGAGTCATTTTATGACATGACTAACATTCAAATTAATCCTTTTAAATCTATACTTACAACTAACAATCCATTATCTAATTACAATTCTATTATTTTCAACAACTATACATTTTCTATTCATCTACCTTGCATACCTTTTAAATTCCTTGGTTGCTAGTTTATACTTAACAACAAACATTTTCAACAAACCCAACTTATTATCAATAAATCTCAACATCTTATCAAAATTGTTAGCTTCAAATATATTACTGATACTCATATATGATATATTATAAATACTGTTATTATACCTACTATTGAATATTGTATTTAAAACATTGTTCTTAGTCAAGCTATTTGTAAAAAATCCTTACTTATTACATTGGCCTAGTGAAGCAAAAAGTCCAACTTAGCCATACAATTTCTACTAGCACTTTTCTTCATTCTCAACTTTACAATATTCACAACATTTGGGATATTCAACTACAACATCACATTTCTAACTTCATTAAATATCTAAACAACACTGAACTCCTTGGCACTAGTTTTCGTATTTGTCTTTAACAACTACAAAATAATCTTTGGTCCTTGATCAATATATTGAATCATCCTAATCTTCTAATTGATGGACCAAACAAACAAACAACTAACTTTAAAATTATTCAGCTCTTTTCTTATTTAGAGCTATCTATTACTCTAAACCCAATGTATAATATTCTTTTTTTTTTTATTTTTTTTATTTATAATATCAAGTAGGAAAAATTGATAATACATGAGTATATCAATCAGATATAATTATATAACTAAATATTATTCCTAAACTATACTATTGTTGCTATATATATAATGACATCTAGCATGATATTATTCTCTTA
>CAJVQA010001595.1:0-24914 GCA_910591915.1 Cetraspora pellucida
CTGTAAATAAATTTAATAATAAAGAGCGCCACACGCGCCCCATGGTGCTTCACCTGGGATAGATAAAAAAAAAAAAGTAGTAACCAAATTAAGATAATAGTAGACTAAATAATAAACAAGGCAGAAATAGATAGATCAAAAATATGTAAAATCAAATTAAAAGGTCTTACAATAATAGAAGAACTAGAGATGAAAATTATTAAGTAATAAAAGCTAGAAGAAAATATCAGTTAAGAAATAACAAAAGTTCTAAAAAGAAACATTATGAAAAACAAGAATAAATATATAATATATACTAACAATACAGCTAATAGGAAAGATAGTAAAAAACCATCATCTAAGAATAATATATATATTGGATAGGTCCAAACAAATGAAATGCAAGAATAGCAAAAGAAGAGTTAGCATTTGAATTAGAAAGATGGCAAACATTAATAACAGCAGAGTTAGTAGCAATTTGGATAGTAATTCTAACAATACCTAAAGAGAAGCAAATAGAGTTATATACAGATAATAATGCTGCAATAAGAAACATTAGTAGAAGCCTAGATTAAGTAGACAAAAACAAGATTATTAAGAAAAAGAATGCAATATAGTTAATGAAGATTAAAGACCTTACTAAGACGAAAATTATTTGGATAGATTTAGTTAAAGTTAAAAGTTACAGCAAAGACAAATAAAATAATAAAGTGGATAGTTTAGCAAAAAAAGAAACAATGAGTAGGAAAATAGTACAAGCCAAAAAAGTTAGTTGTAAAGAGATAAAGTACTGCCTAGAGTAAAAAAACAGATGAACTAACATACTAGCAAGACTGCTTTGCAAATTAGTAATGAATGCAAGACTAGGAGCAGAGTAGAAAGAAATAAGAGCAATTAAAGATTTAGAGCCAGAAGCAAAAATCACAATTTATAATTGGACTTATTTTTGGAAAAGGCTTAAGACAACCAAGAAAATACATTGCATAACAAGAAGAAGCAATGCTAAAAGAAGTGCATTTATCAAATGCATAATAGATAAACTTCCAACCTTAGAAGAACTTAACAGAAGAAAACCAGATATATACATAACAGTAGAATGCCAAGTATGCCAGAATAAAGTAAAAAAGATGCAAGCACACTTGGCAATATGCAAGAGGCAAAGAAATCTTTAAAAAAGAATCCAAAAAGTGACTATTGCAATAGCATAAAAGAAATTAAAAGAAGAAGAAAAGATTTAGATTTTTCTACACATTTTATATACAGCACTCTTTGGAAAAATAAAAACAGAAAAAGTCAAAATAAAAGAAGCACTAATAAAAGGCCTAATTCTGAAAGAAACACAAGACAAACTAGCAAAGCTATTAAATACAAGATCAAGATAGTAGTTTGCAAACATAATAGCAATAATGGTCTAAGATACATTTTACAAACAAGTATAAAGAATATATTGTGAGAAAATTATCAAATAGGAGAAAAAAGTGGAAATAACAGGAAAAAATAAAAAAAAAAAGGTGAAAGTTCAAAAAAATTAGAAAAACAGAAAAAGGCAGATCAAGGAAAAATAGAAAAGAAAAAAGAAAAAATAAGAAAAAAAAAAAACAAATTAAAAAAGAAGTAATGAAGACAATTTTGGAGCTTGTCATGAAAGAGAGAAAACTTTTTTATTATAGACTTTAAGTAGTTAGACAAGTAGCTTACTTCTGTTCAAAGTAATGTAGCAGGTTGCACTTAGGTACTATTAAGATAGCTAGGTAATGCTAGACTTAGATATTAGAGATATGTATGTAGTTACAAATGTAATTTCAAAAACTCAATAAAGTACTAATATGACTGCTTATAAGGAAAAAAAAAAAATTAACAAACTCAAATATATTACAAAAACTATTCAAATTAAAGTATTAAAATTAAATCTTTTACTATTAAAAAACTTATATTTATATATAAAGAACTAGGTTATAGCCAAACTTAACATACAGAACAGACTATAGTATTTTGTATAACTATGCAAACTGAGCATATAGTGAATAATTCTACAGAAGACAATAATTCTTTCTAACATTTTTATTTAAGTTTATAGAATATGTATACCTTCAAGAGCTTCTTTACATTGAAGATTATAACTAACTACATATATATTTTTGTACTTAATTTAAGTAGTTTATTTATATATTACTATATAAGTTTTATACTTAATGCTATACCTGTAATCTAACTAGAAGTTTTGACTATTTAATCCTTTGTATATGCAATTCATTTTGTATTATAAGAACATCTTTAAAGCATTACTTATCTAAGTTTCTGATGCTTATTAGTATTTTTAGAACTACTTTATTCTTAACAAAAAACTTACTAGAGTTTGTCATATTTTACAAATAGCTAACCTAGTTTAATATAACATGCTATAGTTATTTAATACTTATAATTATAGAGATTACTTGTTTAATCATTATATTATACTATTTCTATTCTTGTAAAGTTTACTAAGACTTTAGTATCTATCTTTCTGATATCTTCTTTACCAGTTTCTACAAACTGCAACTTAGAACTAATAAATTCTAATCAGACTACTAATCTAAATAATCTAATATGATATATTTTTGTATTCTTTTTTTTAACAAGTTCAGTAATCTAGTTAATTATATGTTTTTTTATATATATTTAATATTTAGTTTATCTAATCTGTTCTTATAAAAATGTTTTATAAAGGGGTATGGTGACCTAGTGAAGTGGTTAGATTGTCAATCTCCAAGTGGCAAGTCTAGAGTTCAAATCCCATAGACAATGAATTTTGGAAAATAGGTCTGTGTTATAGTAACTGTTTTTGTCAATCAGTTGGATTAGTGTATCTGTAACCTTTGTTGTACTATCTTGAATGGGAGCTCAGGGTATTTATGCTAAGTGTAATATTACATCCATATAGAGGAATGTTAATAACTGGTGTTGCATAAGACTTCAGTGCAAACCCACAATAAGACCACTGGCACAAAAAGCAAAGGAACTGAAGAATCAGAAACCTACTTGGAAATTCTGAATAAGGAGGTAGCACAAAACTTTCGACAGTGCTGTTAGACTAATGGAAGCCTATGAAATACCCTCAAAGGGACAGGTGGAAAAACTGGATAACAAGATGTATAGAGAAGCATATAACCAATCAGATATCTGGAATCACCAAAGGAAAAGGATACTAAGGTATATTATACCAAGCCATCTGGATTGGAAGTCTGGAGAGTTCTGTTAGTCCTAAGTAGTAATTAATAGAGAATGATAGAGAGGATGTTAGAAAAATGGGTACTAGAGTTTTGGGTGAACCTTACAAGAGTAAAAAGTGATTTAATGATTAGTCCTGACTGCAAGTGATGGTTTAGGCCAAAGCATGACTAGGTGAGCTGTAAGTATAAGATACAGAATGCACTAGTAGGTTTAGTACAAAGTTAAATATGACTTAGTGACTATGGCATATCTTTATTAGTTTATCAGAGTCACTAGTAGGGTGTGATAGATGCAGGATCAGAGTGTTTAAATAAAGGATCTACAGATAGGTTCTAGGTATAGCAACTAGTATAGAACCTTCAGGCAGACTATTTAAATTAGACAATGACTAAAGTTGTATGAGTGGCTAGTTGTATACTCTTTCTGTAATTGCCTCTGCATTTGTACATGTACAGATGCTAGCCAACTTATACTATCAGTAAAATTCTAGATCACATGTACTTATCTTAACATTTAAAAAAAAAATAAAAAAAAAAGTTTTATAAACTTTAACCAGTCTGATAATATTATTAAAATTTTATACTATTTCTTTATTTAAGAATTTCTAAATAAATTTCTATTATCTTAATTTTTTTTTGATATTAAGATGAGACCTTGCTTATATCTTTATTAATAATTTAAAATAGTTATATGTATATATGTTATAACTGAAACTAATACTTGCAGTTAGGGCTAACTATTAAACTGCTAACTATACAGCTACTACTATTTGTACAAAACAAATAAATTGAAAATTACATGTAAGAATAAAAGCTCAGACTAATTTATCTGTGACTTAAACTTACTAAAGTGGTCAAAGCTTATCTAAATTTGAATATTTAGTATATAATTTAATGATATGCTATATTTGATTGATAGAATAGACCAAATGTTGATTTTGTAAATTGCTTGGCTAATAGAAAAGCATATATTAGAATGAGTATATAGTTGATCTGAAAGTTTGCAGAGATATAAGTAAGTATAGTTTCTAAAGAAATGTGTATGCCTAGTTGCTAAGTTATATAATATTAAAAGTTTGTTGATTGGTTAAGATTAAGATCTATTTTGTTGTTTTTTTTAGTTTGAAAAATGAATATAATATGTTTTTTATAATTGTTTATATGTTTGTTTATTAATATTAAAAAGAAAATTGATAATAACTTGAGAGACAGTTTTGTATAATATGTTGGAGTTTTGAACTGTTGATATGAGTGATTTTGAAATAAGTTCTTTAAGAGTAAAATTAGAGTAAAATATGTTAGCTAAGATGTATAAAGGATTAAGAGCTAAGTGATAAATGATTTTATAAATTAGATCATTTTTTTGATAAATATCAAGATCAGGTAATTTGCTAAAGATAATTTAATTAGTAAATGTTTGAATAATTTGATTAAGCAAAAGTGTATTAGCACAAGTATGCCATTGAGAGTGAAAGTTAGCTAGATTACAATAGAAGCAATTAGTATCTGAATATTGGTTTGGATAAATAGTATGAAATAGTTGATATGTTAGTAACTTGTTAAGAAAAGTTTTGATTTTAAAGAATTTTAGTTAATTAAGTTTAAAATTAGTAATATTGTGTAAGAGTTTTTGATTATGATTAAAATAGAGCCAAGTGAATCTTCAGTCAATATTCTGATTGAAGTATGACTACTCACTATTATGTTTTTGAGATGCTCATATAGCTAATATATGGGCTTTACATATTTGCTTAATAAAATATCTTATAGGAAGTTCTACATAATGCTGCTTCTATTGAAAAATATAATAAAATTATAAAAGTTTGTGTAATTAAATAAAAGAAGTAGTGATAATGAAGTGGTTTGGCAAAAGAGTCTGCTTGCTTATTAAAATTATTATCTGAGTGGGCTTGCATTTTGTGAAAAATAATTTGTAATTTGTATGATTTAATAATATTACAAAGAGTATGCCAAATAGGCTATAAGCTGAATTTGAATAGCTTATTAGGATGATTTGAGTAAAGTTGAAGGTTGTTAAATTTAGAAATTACTGATTAAGAATTAGTGAAAATATTAACTACTAAATTGCATGAAGCTGTTGAGATTGCAGTAATAATTGAGAAAAGCTTAGCTTTATATAATAAGGATCAAAATTGTATTTTAGCAAAAAAGAAGTTAATAGTTTAATTATTGTTATCAACTTGGATCCAACTAATACCCATTGTGCATTAGTAGTACCAATGTTGATTACTGAGCCATCAGTATAAAAGAATAGTTGTTGATAAGAGTAGTTATATTAAGAGATAGATATGTATTTGTTGATAGTTTTACTTAGAATAAAGATTTTAGAAGCAATTGAATTAGAAATAGGAATTATAGGTAAAGGAGAAATACAAGTTGGATGCTTAATAGCTGTAAAGCAGATAAGATCCATGTAATTTGCATTGAGGTTGAGTTGGTGTTTAGAATTAGTTCTGCCAAAAAATTGTATTGAAATAATTGCAGAAACTTCAACAATACAAATTTGATTAATTCTGTAAAAATTAAGATGGCATCCTGTACATTATTTGTATTTGGCAAGAGGTAAAAGATAGAATTTTGAGTAATTTAAATCTATATTGGAAGTCCAGTAAGTAATGAAGTAATAATTAGATAAGAAAAAGTATTTTTATATTTTTTCAATAATAATTTTTTTATTGTGATATAAAAGTAACCAAAGTTTAGTTTTTAGATGTATTAATAGTGTAATAAGTATAAAAATTATGACTGGGTAATTGGTAGTATGGTAGTATATTTTGGCAGTAAGAGTGTGCTAAAATTGTGTCTTCTAAGTAAAAAAACCAAAGAGGTTTTCTTTCCTTAGACAAGAATAAAAGTCTAGATAAAAGATGTTTCTAATCTAATAAGATACTATTGTTAGCTATGCAAAGTTGTTCAAAATATATAATATTAAATTGTCTAAGTTGTTTTTTAAAGATTAGGTATTTAGAATACTAAGATAAGATTAATTCTAGTGACTGGCCTTTGTTACTAATTGTATAGGGTCATATAATATTAGGGTGGCTAAGATTACTAAGCCAAAATGAATAAAAAGTTGAATGATTTTAAAGTTTAATAAGTGTCTGTTAGAACTATCAATAATTGGTTTAAGATGATATAAAATATTAATAGAAGACCATAAGTTATTTTGTAGTTGTTGAAGTTTAATTCAAGTTGTAATGCCAAGAGGATCAGAGTTGTTGATTCATTGAAGATAGTTAAAGATATGATGCTAAAGTTGAATGTCTTATATATTATAGATATTATATAAATATAGGTTAAGTATTATGCTATTTGATATAGATCTAGAAAGATGAAACTTGTGTTTTGTTACAGTAAGGTATTTAGATAAGATTTGATTACATGTAGTATGAGGAAGAATAGTGTTATATAGTCGATATTCCAAAGTTAAAATGATTACTGTATTGATAATATAAGCAATTTGTTTGTTAGTAATTTTTTTTGTACTGGTAATATTGATAAAATTATAAGCCTCTTCTTTTATTAGTTTGATAACTTGGAATTGTTTGTTATTAAGTGTAAACCAATATCTGAGAAACTTGAAGGGTTGATTTTTAGAAATAGAATAAATTAAAGATCCAGAAAACCACATAGAAGTAGTAGAGGAGTTTGTGGCTAGAATAGATTTTGTTAGATTAATTTGGATATTAGCCATTTGATAAAAGGATGTGGTAATTTTAGTTATTAGATTAAGCTTCTTTTTGGATTTTACAATCCAGAGAATGTTATTCATATAAGCTAAAACTGATACAGATGTTTTTAAAGTTTGGGTTTAAGATGAGTATAAGTTGGTTTTCCAAAATGCAGATAAAGAGTAGCCTAAAAATTGTGAGGTAATTTTATAAATTAGAAGATCATAATAGATTCTTTAGAATAATAGAATTATAGTTTCTTCTTGATCTATACTATTTTTAACTGAATAAAAGTTGATAAGATTAAGATTAGATATAACCCAGTTTTGGCAATCAGTAAGAAGGTTGGTAAGTATATTAATGAGTGTTTAGGCATTGATATTCATTTAAGAGACTTTGTAAAAAGTTCTAAATTAACAAAATCATATGCTTTGCTTATGTTCTAAGACAGAAGCCATAATTGTTTGTTGTTGCAACTAGCATCTTTGATAATATTGTTAAGTATGTATATAGAAATAAATATGCTGCTGCCAGATAAAGCAATATAGTTGTAAGGAGATAAAATAGAATGTTGTATAAATATTAAGTTGAGACAGTTAGTAAGAAGTTTTGTGTATAGTTTCTTTATATATTCAACAAGGCTAATAGGTCTTGTATTAGAGAGATTTTAGTTGAAAATAGGTTTTTTAGATATTAGAAAGATGCAGCCTTTTTTCTATTACTTAAGTATATTAGAAGTTTGGATGCATCAATTAAAAAGGGCAACTATTGCTTAAAAAAAAGTAGAACCAGTCTGTTTAAACATTTTATAATCAATTTTAAATAGTCTATATGCTTTGTTATTGGGAAGTTGGTTAAAAGTTCTAGTAATTTCATTAAGTGAAAATTTAGCCAAGACTGAATTATAATAATTGAACTAGTAGTAGCTTTTGGTTAATATTCTTCTAGCCAGTTGGTATTAAATTCATGATCATTAATGGGTCTGTTGGCAGTCCAGTTATTAAAATGATGTTAAATATGTTCTTTAATTAGTTTGGATTCTGTAATAATATAATTTGATATTTTTATATTGTTAAATTTTACTGAATTTTTATAATGATTAAGTATGCTGTTGATTATAAGTTTGGAATTAGTTTGGAGTTTAGAGTATTTAAGATTAATATGCTGATTTATTTGTTCTCAGATTTGTTTAATGTTTTCTATATTTCAGGCATAATAAAGAGCTTGTTATTCAGTATTGGTAGTAGTAATCCAGTTTAGTATAAGCTTATAAAAGTTAGATATAAGAGGTATATTAAAGTGATGTATTGAGTTAAGATAGTATATAGTAGGATTGAGATGTATAGGTATAGGTAATAAGTTAGTTAAAAAGGCTTTAACTTGTCTAATAATGTTGTTGAGTTTTTTAAGATTTAGATAAAGTAAGATAACTTTAGCTAAAAATGAGTATTAAAAGTTGTGAATTGTTGTTTTTTTGTTAAAAATGCATTTAGTAGCAGTATTAATAATACTAGTTTGGATTTTATGCCAAATAGTTTCAAGAGATTTAGAGGTTTAAGTAAAAAGAAGTGTTTTGTTATAGTAAGGTTAAGAGAAATTTGGTCAGCAAAGGTTTTTCATTACTTTTTATTCATTGCTTTGTAGTTAAAAGTTCTGCATTTAGTTCTAGTTAAATGTCTGTTTTTGCCTATAAAGGCATAAAGGAATGTTCAAAAGAATATAAAAATTTTGTGATCACTTTGGATGCAGTTTTTTGCATCATCCAAGTAAAAAGAATTAAGATATTTAAGTAAAGAAAAGTAAACCCAAATATAGTTGATAGTACTGTGATGTCTACTACTATATTAGGTATAAGAGAAGGTGTTTGTATAATCTGCCAGATCATAAATATTATTATATTATAGAAATTGCAATAGTTTGTATTTAATAGATAAAAAGGTAGAGTTGTTAGGTAGTACATTAAAGTTACCTAATATTATGGGTAGAATGTTTCAGTTAGTAGCTTCTTGGATCTATTAAATAATGATGTTTTGAATTTGAAGTCTTAATTGTAAGTTTTTACATAATAGATATATAAAGATAATTCAAAATTTGTGATTATGTTTAAAGAAAAAGTCTATAGCTATAGAAAAAGTAAAAATATTGTGTATATGAGATGTGAGATGTTTATGAATTATGAGTGCAGTTCTTGCTTTAGAACTATTAGTACATAACCAGTAATAGAAGTAATGTTTTGAGTTATAAAATTTGATAATATCATTATCTTCTGCTATTTTAGTTTCTGTGATACTGATAATGTTTAAGAAATAAGTAATACAGTAATTCTTTTAGACTTGCTATTTGAGATTTTCATTGTATTCTCAGACATTGTGAGTGCAGATTGTGAGATTTAGAGATGAGATATTAGGGATTCTGGGTTGTATTAAATTGCTAGAAATAGGAGCTAAAGGTGTTGGTATAGAAAAAACTAATGTTGATGTATTTGATTTTAGCTGAATATTCAAGTAATGCCAAATAGCTTAAATTGGTAAGATAAAGTGATTAGATAATGGTTTAGCTTCTGATGAAAGATAAACATGAGCTTTATTATAATTGTTTTTAATAGAGATTGTTAATATATAACCACAAGCATTATTAGATAAATAGCCAAAGCTATAGATATGTTGTAAGAAAGAAATAATAGTTTGTAGATGAGAGAGCAATAGTAGGTAGTTGTAGAATAGAAATTTGTTATAGCAGGTATTAAGTTAGATGTTGTCATAGTGTTGTTTAGCTATGTTAGTTTCATTATGACCTTCTAAAATAGCTTCTACTAGTTGAAAGTAAGAGTAGTTTATATTTATTTTCTTTTATAATTAAATTTGTATTTGGTATGTTGTTGTTTATTAGAGAAAATTTAAAAGAAATGAGTATAGATGAATAATAAGTATAGCCTAATAGTTGTAGAAAAAAATATTCAGGTAAAGGTTAAGATTTGTATAATAAATATATATAGCATTCACTATAATTAATTTTGATTAATATTGTAAGTGCATAGTTGAAATTGTTTAATTGTATATAGTTGTAATAGTGAATGTGTTTTAAAAAGAAACTAAGTGTTTGGGAATATGGAAGTAAAGGTAGGTTTAACCTTGCTAACCACAAGTTATAGCATAAGTTTGAATTATATAGTGTATTGTAAGATGAGTCTTGTAGTTTATTCTTGATATAAGATGATAGAATAAAATTTAAGAAAGTAGAGAGTTCTTTTGTAGATTCACTTATTATATGCTTGGCTTGCACAGCTGTGCAGGATACTATAGCCTGTCCTATATATTAGATCTGGCCATCATAAATCTGATCCTTCATGTAAATGAACTTAACCACCCATCTACTTACATCATTCTCTTCTAAGAATAGTTTACTAAATTAAAAAAACATCATTATCTTAGAAGTGATAACTACATTTATATGCTATACAGAAGAGTTTATTGAAAAGGATTATAAAAAAGTGTTATAACATGGTCAGGTTGTGAATTTTGTTCTAAGTTTTGTTCTGTGTTTTGGACAGTTTTCTTAGTATTTGATTTAGATATAATAATGTCATTATCAAAAAGCTTGAATAAGTTTTTACTTTCTGAATAATGAAGATATTGGCTTGGTTATAGTATTAAATTAGAAAATATAGATTTAGTTTTGGGTATATTGAATTTAATATTAAACTTAGAATGTAGGATTTGTTGTACTTCAAGATAAAATCTTTTGTTGTATGCTTCTCTGATTAAAGAAATAGGAAGTTTGTTATTTTTAAGAATATAAAAGTATGTGAGTACTTTAGCTAAGTATTTAGTACTCATAGGTTTGTTAGTGATTTTGTCAATAATTTGTTGTAAATGATAGTTGTTAATTTGGTTATTATTAGTGGCAGTATTAAGATAGGCTTTAAAAAAGCTATAGAAATAGTAGCTTTCACATGCTTAATTAGTTTCAATATTATTAAGTTTAGTAAATTCTTTTTCAGTATTAGAGGCAAGTTAGTGAAAAAAGGTGATGGGTGTAGGTTTGTTAAAAGTAGCAGCCTTAGGCTGGTCTTTGTTAAATATAGAGAAGTTGAGAGTAGGATATGTTCATTTAGGTTTGAGTTGTATATTGGTTAAAGCTAGAAAATGAACGTATGAGTTAGTAAAGAAAAGAGAAGATAAGTTTTTAACATTATATTCTGTATCTTTAGATAGTATTGTACAGTTTTCAACTATACAAGTATAGATATGGTATAGAGCTGTTTTAAAATATAATTTAGAGCACTCTTGTAAAGAATCAATAAAGATAATTTTGGATTCAGAAGGTAAAAAAGCTTTGCATATATTAGATAATTTAAGAGCAATTTGGTATTTGATATAGTTGAATGTTTTTTCCTGATCAATATTATAAAATTGTCATTTGTAAATATTAAAAAATTTTTCAAACCAGACTTTAAATTCTGATAAATGATTTTTTAAGAATAGAATTTGAAAGGTTTGAAGAAATCTTTTTTTAGATATATTGAGAGAAATGTTAATGTTAAATATATCATCATTTTGAATTTTAAAGAGTGATTGATTAATATTGTCTTTACTAAAATTATAATGTAATTTAAAGTAGATAGAATAAAGTTTAAGGTTTTCATAAAACTTTTCTGCATGAATAGTTTTATATTTGTTATGAAGAATAAGATGTAAGTAAGCCAAATTAAGAGCTACTTGTTTCTGGTTAGTAGTAGTATATAGAGGAATAGAATTTTAAGAAATAAAAATTTTTAAATAATACAATTAAGTAAATAAAGTTGTAGTAAATTCTTTAAGGAAAGAGATAAAGGTAGAATAAATTAGTTCAAATTGAATAGATATTGATTTGTTAATTGTAGAGTTTGCTTTATAGATGAGATTAGTTAAGAATTTGGATTTTTTGTTTACTAAGGTTTTAATTAAATATTTGTAATTAAGTTTTAATTCAGAACTTGTATTAGATGCTAGTTGAATGATTTTTTCCTGAATAGATGTCAATGAGGTGTAGTTTAATAAAAGTAAATAATTGTTGAATAATTAGATTATTGAATTTGGTATTATTTTTCATAGTATCAGTTACTGGGTATTCTTTAAACCAGTCAAGTTTATTACTAGTATCTCTTTGAGTTTCTTTTTTCTTTTGTTTTTGTTGTTTGGAATACTATTGTTTTTTGTTTTTTTTTTAAAAGAAGTAATTTAAGAAGTTAAATTTTTTCATTAGATTTCATTTGTTGAATTTTAATAAGAGCAAGAATTAGTTTTTGTTTAAGAGTAAGAGAAGGAATAATTTGTTTTTTAGATTTAAAAAAAGAAGTTAGTGTGTTTAAGCTAATTAGTTTGAATTTGATTAAGGCTATAACTATTTGTTGTTGAAATATAAGAGAAGAGGTTTGTGTCAAAGGTTTAAGTTTAATATTCAATAAACCAGAAACACAAAGTCTGTAAATTAGATTTTGCTTAAAGATTATGCAAATTGCATAGTTAGAAGCATAGATACTTTGTTTTGTAGCTATATAAAAAATATTTTTAGTTTTGCATATAAGACATATATAGTAGTGTTGAGAGTATACAACAATTACAGAAGATGTAGGGTCTATTTAAAAATTGAAAAATAATATACAAGGTTTGGAAAAAGATAGATTAGATTGTTATTGTTTTGGAATAGATGATTGAGATAGTTTATTAGAAATTTTTCTAAAATGGTTAACAGAGATGATAGAAGAAGTTTGAATTGTAAGTTGTTCAAGAGAAGTAGAGTAAGGAATTCTGTAAAACTGAGAAGTAAAATTAGTATAATATATTTTACAAAGGCATATAGCAATGATAGGTTGTTAAGGGACTTTAAAATAATAATGTTTTTTAGTAGTATCACAATTAATTAGATTAATGTTTACTAGAAATACATGTAAAGATTGAGGTTTTCTTTTAATTATTTCTACATCATGATGATCTTTATATTTATCATAGTAGTAGTCTATATTATAGAAATTAGGATCTTCAGAGACTAAAGTAGGCATAGTTTAAAATTTGAAAATTAAAAACAAAGTAGATAATAGAGATCTTGGATGTAAAAGGATTTGAAAGATATAGAATATGACAACTAAGAGGTATGACAATTAAGGAGTATGACAAATAAGAGATATAATGAATAAGAGGATATGACAAATAAGAGGATATAACAAATAAGTAGCATAGAGTGTGCAGACTAAGTGGTTGCAATGATTGATGTTAAACAAATTTTTGTATTAGTTAATTGAACCAAAAATAGAAAAAATTAAAATTTGTATTAAGTTAATTAATAATATAATTTTTGGTAGTGATCTGTAGGTGCTAGGCATCCTAAGATACAGAACTTCTTCAAAAAAAGAATAAAAGTTTTGTAAAAAGTTTAAAAGTTTTTTGTATAAAACCTTCAATATTAATTCAATATTAATGTATAATATATTAAAATGAAGCTCTAAGTGAGCTTTGTCTTTTTGTTTAAGATAGTAACTAAGGTTAGTTTAGTAAATTATTAAAAAATTATAGAAAAAGTAATTTGCAGTTTAATAAATATATCTCATTGTACAAAGGTTTAGAAGATATAAAACTAGGTTATCTATATATAAAATTTAATTATAAACAATTTTACTTAGGAGTCCAGAGAAAATTTATTTAATAAATTATTTAGTTAGTGCCAGTTTATTATTAGAAAATTTTGGTATAAGTGATCATCGGAAAGAGTTAATGATTTGCATTCAATATAAATTTTATTATCTTAATTTTTTAATTTTCTATACTTATTAATCTTATTATTATTATTATATTTTTTTTGATATTAAGGTAACCTCTTTGGTCTTTTAACTTTTATTAATTACTTATCAGTATTATAGTTTAATAAACTATTACAAAAGAGTATACAATTAACTATACATATAACTTTTCTATATTACTTATTTAAGAAGTCTGCTCAAAGATTTTTTACTAATTACTATATCTAACACCTCTGCTTGGATGTTTACTTTAAATACTCTGAACCTGTAAGCTGTGTTAACTTACTAGATTATACTCAGATGCTTAGATTATCATCTTAACCTTAGGACTAATTTATTTTTAAAGTAAACCCTCTAGAACCTTCTATACTTATTTTTATAGCTGACTTAGATATTGATATGACAGAACCAATACTTGTAATCAGGACTTAATCATTAAAATACTATGCCCTTATAGAGTTTATTTAAACCCTAACATCTATTTTATAGCATAACTTTGATACTTTAGTATACTCCTAAATTTTATCAGACTTCCAATTCAATAGCTCATATAGAATTACAACTATTCTATTAATATATTAGATCAACTTAATATTTTTTTTTCTGGTTCATTTTGACAGTCTAGTTGATAATATCTCTAAGACTCCCAATCTGAAGGTTCTTGTCTGTTTGATTACTAAGACTTGAGTATCTGTTTCTCTGTGCTAGCCTTTACAGTAATACTGTTAAAGATCTAGCTATTTCTCTATTTGGATTTTTTTAAATAACTTCTTATTATATAATTTCAACAGATTTACATGATCACAAGAACTTATCTAATGTTTGTATCATCTGATTTGTTAGTTTACATTCTTCTATATAACTTCAATATTGCACAAATGCTCTATGACCTGCCAGTCATGCTGGTGTAACTACTATTACAAATATTCTAACTCAATTATTAATAACAATTGTTATAATACAAATATTAAATAGATAATTATCCAAATTTTTGCTATTGATAAGATTAAACACCCAATCTGCTACTTGAAAGATTGACAATCTAATCATTTTACTAGGTCACTACACTTCTAATCTTATTATAAATTTATATTAAAATCTTATATAATACTAATTATTAATATTCTTTTATATATATATAACATTACATTTCACATAAATGCTCTAAGCTTTCAATGTTAAATAAAATCTAACTTAGTATACTTAAGTTATAGCTACATAAAACTAACTAATCAACAGAAAACAGTTATTATAATATAAATATAATTTTCAAATTTTGTCATAAATAAAATTTGAACCTTAAACCTGCTGTTTAAAAAATAACAACCTAATCACTACACTAAAATTACTATCCTTTACATGTAACCAATTATATACTCTTTCTGTAATAATTTTTATATAAAACTACATTACCAAAAATATTAATAAAGTTAAAAAACCCAAAAGGTTACCTTAATACAAAAATAAAAATAAAAATTTGAACAAAATATATATATATATAACTTATATATATAGTAAATATACTTAAAATTTTTTCAAGTTTTATAAAATTTGATATAACTGGCTATAAAAACCAATTTATTAAATTTGCATAACTTAATAGTTAAAATGGTATATAAATTTTTTTTTGGCCAGTACTTAAATACTCGATTATCCTAGCACATTAATTAAAGATTATATAATTTCTGATTTTATATACATATATAATATAATTGTTTAAAACAATTATATCAGTATATTATATGTATTATAAAATCAGACATCAGGTAATCGAATATTCAAGTATTTACCAAAAAAAATTATTATGCTATTTTCGACTATTTCAAAAGCAGCACTAATTAGTGATCTAAATCCAAATTTACATATTAGTAAAATAAATGCAAAACTATATAGCATTATTGTATGTACGTACATACATACACTTTGACAGAAATATTCGATCACCTAAGAACAAAAAACTACTTTATCATTATAGAATTCTATAGGTGGTTGAATACTTTTGTTCTCTATGCGAGATAATGTGAATATTGCAGATTCAGTAGATTGGTTTTATATCCAAATTTGAATCCAATCCAAATGCCATAAAAAAATTTTTTTTAGAAGTCTAAAATTGTCTAATCGCGTAATCGCGTGAATAAACACGAAATTTTATTTCGTGACATACACATGCACATTACCCCTGGGAGGATATTCATATGATTGGCTAATGTAAATCAATTGTCTGGGTAATTTATTTATATACTTTAAAGTACACTTGAGAACGTAAAATTTCAATAGCAAATAACTGATAATGAATGTGGATTACCTACATAGCAGATAGTAAATCCGTTACGTAGATCACATGACGGTTAAATTCACTTTAGCATAATAAAAAACATAGCCAAACGCGGATTTCACCTTAACGTGATCTACTTAGAGAATTTTACTAATTTACAGCGCGGGTTTTACCCAGTCTTATAAAATCACTGTAAAGCTACAGTTTTCAACATTAATATTAAATACACAAAATGATCTCAAACGATATGTCAACAAGCGATGAGGTCATAACGACCGAGGCGGAAAATGATCAGACTTCAAATACGTCCGATGTTGAGTCAGATGTGGTATTTAACATAATCATTATACGTGTTCAATCTTATTTTCTTTTACTTGCCTAATATTCGGTCTGTAAAGAGCTCTACAAATTCGGGTGAAGATAAGAAAGCCAAACTTCAACGACAAAGACAAGAACGGAAAGCCCAAAAACAAGTTTTAGAGCAGGATGCACGAAAGCTTAATCAAAATAAAGTATATTGATATTTCTTCCAAACAAACTTTATCTTTGATCTCATAAAATTGATCATCTCATATTTTTTTTGGATATAGATCAGAGACACTGCAAGGCGGTATCAATTTTTGCTTGGTCATTTAGGTATCGCATATATTTTATATTTTAACATGCTATTTTAGGTTCGTATCGAATTGGATCATTATTAATCAACGCCTATTTATTTTGTTTTAGAATTATTTTCGCATTTCATTGATTTAAAGGTATTAAAAAATTATTTCATACGTTCTGACGTAAAATGCAAACTTTTAATAAAGCATTTTAATAATTTCAGAAAACGGAAGATGAAGATTTTAAAGAGCTTGTCGAAGAGAGTGAAAAACTTAATAACTCAATAAAAGAATCATCCGGGTAATAACATATAGGCATATTCTTTTACATTTGATATACCATAATTTATAGTAATGTAATTACTTCAGATCCCGGCGTCATCGAAAAACTGAAAAGGAGGAAGATGAGGTTTGTTCCATTATATCTATCCTCATTTTCTTTTCTTCATGGTGTCGTAATTGATGTTCCTACTTGATGTAGGAATTGCTCAAAGATGAGGCAGACGAATCACCGGGTGTTACGCAGGTTTTTACTGAGTCACCGAGTTGTAAGTGTTGGATAAACATAATACTATAATTCTATGTGACACATTTTGATAAAAGCGAGATTTATTATATAATCTTTCTTGAAGTTATTAAGAACGGAACAATGCGCGATTACCAACTTCAAGGTCTTAATTGGATGATATCACTTTTCGAAAACGGGATCAACGGAATTTTAGCAGATGAAATGGTACGTAAATACACATTAAAATCCATATACATTTGGTTTGTAAATTCATATAATATCTTCAAAAAAATTTAGGGCCTTGGAAAAACCTTGCAATCGATCTCATTTCTTGGGTATCTTAAATATGTTCGAGATATACCTGGCCCTCATCTTGTCGTTGCACCGAAATCAACATTACATAATTGGGCAAAGGAATTTAATATGTGGATTCCGGATTTCCATATAGTTGTTCTGCACGGAAACAAGAAAGAAAGGGTAAATAAATGATACTTTTTATGTTATATTGGTTGATTAATAAAATGTTGGTACTAACTATTATAGCAAATAGGCAGATATAATTTCCGAACGATTAATGCCTAAGGATTTCCAAGTTTGCATAACATCTTACGAGATGTGTTTAATAGAAAAAGCTGCGTTAAAAAAATTCGCATTTCAATACATCATAATTGATGAAGCTCATCGAATCAAAAACGAAAACTCATTGCTTTCTCAGATAGTTAGAATTTTCAAATCGAGGAATCGCTTATTAATCACTGGAACGCCGCTTCAAAACAACCTTCACGAATTATGGGCTCTTCTAAACTTTCTTTTACCAGACGTTTTTAGTTCTTCTAAGGATTTTGATTCTTGGTTTAATTCTCAAGGTGGCAATCAAGACAATGTAGTACAGCAACTACATAAGGTAAAGGAAATAGATTCAAAAGTCATTTGATACCCTCTGTATATAATTCAATAGATTCACTGGTTTTTAGGTATTACGACCTTTTCTTCTCAGGAGGATAAAATCCGATGTGGAAAAATCCTTACTTCCAAAAAAGGAGGTTAATATATATGTCGGAATGACCTCCATGCAAAAAAAATGGTATCAAAGGATTTTAGAAAAAGACATTGCCGCAGTTAATGGTGAGAAGTCGTTACTTTTTTATTTTTATTTTGAAATTTATTCCATGTTAGCAGTACTAATATTATTTCTAATTGACTATTAAGGTGCTGTAAGTAAAAGTGAAAGCAAGACACGCTTATTGAATATTGTAATGCAACTTAGAAAATGTTGCAATCATCCATATCTTTTTGATGGTGCCGTAAGTATTTTTTTTTGTTTTTTTCTTATAATACTCGTAATTATTAATTATAAATCAATTACGGTTACTTGCAGGAGCCTGGTCCACCTTATACAACTGACGAACATCTTGTTGATAATGCAGGTGATTATTTTACGACCGTTCTATCAATTTTAATTGATAACAGCTGTTGAAATACATGTTTAAATCGTTGCAACGTTTAATACAGGAAAAATGATAGTATTGGATAGGCTTCTCAAAAGATTAAAATCACAAGGATCACGTGTTCTTCTGTTCAGTCAAATGAGTCGTGTTCTTGATATACTAGAAGATTATTGTATATTTCGGGATTTTGGTTAGTATTAATTTTCCATATTAATTGTATGCTATTGTCTACGCGCACTTAATACTCAATTTCAATTTCCTGAATAAGAATACTGTCGTATTGATGGTCAAACAAAACAAGAAGATCGGATAACAGCCATAGACGATTTTAATGCGCCTGGAAGCAGTAAATTCGTTTTTTTGCTCACAACACGTGCTGGTGGACTCGGAATCAATCTCACAAGCGCAGATATCGTGATACTTTACGATAGTGATTGGTATGAATTATTCCGCTAAGAGTTTTTAGCCTACCATTGTATTAATTTGGTTATTATTCTACAGGAATCCACAGGTTGATTTACAAGCCCAAGACCGTGCACATCGTATTGGACAAACCAAACAAGTATATGTTTTTAGATTTGTTACTGAAGTATGGAGTTTATTTTATTTTATGTAACTATTTGTATTGTTAAACTGTTATTAATTCGTATTAATTGTGTTATATATTGCATTTAGAATGCTATTGAAGAAAAAGTCCTGGAAAGAGCTGCTCAAAAATTGCGATTAGATCAACTTGTTATTCAGCAAGGCCGACTGACTCAATCACAAAAAGGTAAATTGTAGTCTCAAATAGTTTATTAGATGTTCACGTATAACCATATTGACATGTAAATGTGTATCATAGCTGCTACTAAGGGCGAGCTTTTGACAATGATTCAACATGGTGCAGAAAATGTTTTCAATTCCAGTGACAGGTATTAAAATGAATATTTTCTGCATACAGTTAAATCATTTGACCGAATTTAATCGTGTTCCCTTTGTAGTACTGTGACAGATGATGACATTGAGAGCATTTTACGTAGAGGCGAAGAGAAAACAGCTGAACTTAGTAAGAAGTATCAGAGTCTCGGATTGGATGATTTACAAAACTTTACGTCTGAGTCTGCTTATCAATGGCAAGGGGAAGATTGGAGTAGTAAGGTTTGTTATTTCTCCTTAAAAAGAATTAATAACAATAATAATAATAGTAGTGCCTAACTTTTACCATTATTCAGCGCAAGGGTCAAACATCGCGCTTTAGTTGGATTGAACCGCCCAAACGAGAACGTAAAGCAAACTATGCCGTTGATTCATATTATAGAGAAGCATTGCGGCTTACAGCCAAACCAACTCAGCCTAAAGTACCCAGAGCACCTAAACAGATAGTTATGTTTGTATCATACTTTGCATATATTGATAAATTACAAATTATTTTACGATATTAGTTATTTTATATATATATATACTTTTTTTAGCAACGAATTTCAATTCTACCCCCCACGGTTAATAGAATTATTAAAACGAGAGATGTATCATCAACAAGTATGTTTCTTTTGTGTGTGCGCGTCAAGGTTATTTAGATTCTGAAGTTGATATCTAATTTATATATAGAAAATAGCGGGCTATAAAGTTGCTTTGGCAGAACCCCAGGGTGAGAATGAAGATGACATAGAAGCTCGGGAAAGAGAACGCCAAGAAGAGCAGACCAAGATTGATAATGGTATAATTTAAGCTTCGGTATCATTAAATCTACGGTCTAAACTAAGCTTTCATATTTAAAATTATAAATCTAGCTGAAGCATTGACTGAAGAAGAAGAAGCAGAAAAAGAAGCATTAATGGAAAATGTATGCGAGCTTTGTGTTGTCTGTTTATTTATCATCAAATAATTTATATTTTATTTTTATAGATTTTCGAAGACTGGAGTAAAAGAGATTACAATAATTTTGTGAATGCATCTGCTAAATATGGGAGGTATGCATTTGAAGGAATTGGCTATATCAACATTGTTAAATATTGACATTATTTGATAATCCGTCGCAGAAATGCACTTCAGGAAATAGCTTCCGAAATAGAAGGTAAAACTTTAGACGAAGTAAAAGCATATGCTAAAGTCTTTTGGCAACGTTATCAGGAATTACCTAGTATGTTTATACTTTAATTGTTAAGTTGGTTTGATTAAGCTACATAAACAACTTAATTGACTTTAAAACGTATAAAGATCATGAAGAAATTATTGCAAAGATTGTTAAAGGAGAAAGTAAACTGCAACAAACAGTTGGTATTCAGGAATTACTCAGAGCGAAGGTGGCACAATATCGAACACCCGGTCATCAATTGCAGGTATCAAATCAAGCAAAGGGAAAGACATTGTTTTCGGAAGAAGAAGATCGATATCTGTTAATTGCACTCGCAAAATACGGATATGGAACTGAGGATGTGTATGAGAAAATACGGAACGAAATTGAAAATGCTGAAGTATTTAGGTTTAATTGGTTTATCAAGTCGAGGACCGCTGGAGAGATTGCCCGACGTTGTACCACACTTATCAATCTTATACAAAAAGAGCATGGCGAAGAAGAAGCAGCGCAACCTGTACAGGAAGAAAAGAAAGTAATTATGATTATTATTTATTTAGAGCATCATTTTTGGCATCGCATAAGATTTGATAACTCAATATTACATTTAATAGCGAAAGGTCAATTCCGATTCTTTTATAATCTCCAATGGCAGCACCCCTGCTAAGCGTGGTAGACATTGAAAATTATAAAATCTAATAAACACATTTAATAATAAGCCAATAAAGTTCCAAAACAGTGTGGATATAAGATTCTAGGAAAACTACATTGTTGTACTTTAATTATAATGAAAATTTCATAAAATTTAGAAAAGCTATCAAAGCTTACTTGATTGAATTCAAGATTATATTAAACCTTGATACTATATACAATTTTACAGATATACATTTTTTTCAATTCTCTAATATTGCATTATATTTAACTTCAATTCATTTAAGTATTAATAACATCGATATTGCCCAAATGCTACTTTTAATTAATCATTTTCTATAAAGTTAAAAAAAATAAATCTCATTAACGTTAAGTTCATACGTAGATCAATCGCATGCATGTTCGGATTTTTTTTTTACAAAATTTTTTATTGGATGCAAAAAGAAAAATTACTACGCAGAGCATTTGTAAACTTAGTGGAAATTCACGATTTTGGCTAGCTATCACGATTAAAAATTAGGCCAAAATTACTCAAATTTTTACTAATGAAATTAGTGTTCCGCAAAACCGAACCGAAACCCGAACCCGCCCTTCGGGTCGATTTTCGGTTCACAATTTTTAGAACCGACCGATTCTGGGTCTTAGATGACGGGTACCCGATTAACTCGCATAAATCCGCATATATTAATCACCTGACCTTGAACGAATAGAATGTTAGTGATCGATATAATAGAGCTCAAAAAATTTCTCAGAAATTCTTTGTGCGTTAGACGTGTTAGACATATATCTTTTATCCGTAAGATTTTAACAGTTGCCTTACCATCAAGAGCAATAGAACTATTTTCTTCAACCTTCAGTGAATACAATATTGGTGAAATTAAAATATAGTAAAAGTTACAACTGATTGTATTGAAGATAAAGGACATTTACTTTTTTTTTTTTACCAAATCAGCCATTTGCCTTTTTTTTTTTTTTTTTTAAAACTCCAAGCATAGTACATATAAGCATATCTGTCTATCCTTCTCAAATTTTGTGAATTATCATTTTCATACAATATAAAGTTTCTTTAATTTTTTTTTTTTCTTTTAAAATACATGCTTTCTAGTTTCTTTAGTATGAATGATTCTAATGATTGCATAGACAATATCTATATAGATGACTTTCACCTTATAGATAATAATATCTATATGGATAATTCCTTTATAGAAGTAGACAACTCTCATGAAGATCCCTATGTTAATGAATCTGATAACCTGAAAACAGGTAACTCATCACAAGTAGAATCAGTTGTCAGCAACAAATCTTCTTTATGTGTTAGATTATTTGTATAGAAATATTTTAAGAAGGAAAAAGATGGTTCTTTCGCAAAGTGTAGTTTTTATCATTCCAAAAAATCAATAAAATGTGTTGATGATTTAACATCAAGTCTTTGAAGACATCTTGTTATATATAAAGGAAAGGTGCTTGAATTGAATAACAAAGAACCCAATGTCTCTGTTATGGATTTGTTAAGAAATCAATGATGTCCTCATAAACCATTTGATTTAAAAACATTTAAGACTCTTATTAAACATTAGATTATTAAGCATAATTATCTATTTAATATCATTGAAGATAAAGGTCTTAGAGATATATTTATATATTTAGAATCTAAAGCAACTGCATCTTCAGCAGACCTGGTTAAAAGACATATTATGGTTGATTTTAAGAAAGAATATAAGAATCTTTAAGAAAAGCTATGAAAATTCTCTGAAAATTTTTCTATTACTATTAATATATAAATGATGAATACAAATGATAAGTTATTTATGATGGTCACTCTCTACTATATAGACAAATTTTGGAAATTAAAATGTATTCTCTTAGATTTTATAAATATGGATGGATTACACAAAGGTTCTGAAATTGCCAAAAATATAGAAGATTGTCTTTAATCAATGAACATTATATCAAAGTTAATAGCAGTTATGCATAACAATGCATCTTCTAATATCAAATTTATACAGGATTTTCTAATTTAATAATATGACTTGGTTTCAGTTTGATAGCCAACAACAATCCATAAGATGTTTTGGACATGTTCTAAACCTTGCTGTATATAGTTTTCTAAATGTTTTAGGAAATGAACTTAAAAAATTATAGGAGTTAATTAAAAGTATCTGAGGATCACAATTGCATCGTAAAATGCTAAAAACTACCTGTTTAGTCAATGACATAAATCATTTGAAACCTATTCTTAACATTGTTACCAGATGGAATTCCATGTATAGCATATATGAACAAGCAATAGCATTAAGAATGGCACTAGATACAATGACCCTTACTGATTCAGACTTGTGTTAATATATTTTATCAAAAGAGGAATGGGAAAAAATAAAGCAATTTGTTAAGATTCTTAAACCATTTCAGAATACAGTAACAATTATGTCAATATGGGAATATTCAACCTTAACTATAGTTGTTTCTTTATATTATATGCTTTTTGAAACTTTAAATGAAGTTAAAAGAAAAAATGGTGTACCATATTGGCTAATTCAAGGTTGTGAAGTTGCAGAACAAAAACTTATAAGCTATTGCAATAGAACAAGTATATTACATCTTTTATTTGTAATATTAGATCCACAGCTTAAGTTCTAATATTTTGAATCACTTAACTGGCCATCACATCTTATTAGTAGAATTAAAGATATTATCAAAAATAAATATAAAGATGAATATGCATCTTTTTTTGATCAATGCACATCATGTGAAACTACCATCACACAATCTATGATAATGATCTGGATTTTTAAGTGAACATATATAAATCAACAAAATGAATTGGATGTATATTTAACTATGCCATGTGTAAATTCAGATATTGATATATTAGAATAGTGGCAGACAAATAAAACAAGTTATCTTAATTTGGCAAAATTCATACAAGATTGTCTTTCGATTCTCACAATGAGTATTCCAAGTGAACATATATTTAGTATTAGTGGGAATATGATTACTGATATATGGAACTGGCTATGTGAGAAAATAGTAAGATTAGCAATATGTTTAAGATCATGGTAAAGAGGATTTCAGGATGAGCAAAATTAATTAAGCTTACAAACTTGAATAAAAATGTTATTTTTATTCTTATCCTTTTTTTTTTTTGAATAATCATGTTGAGTCAAAAAAAAAAAAAAAAGAACACAAGATATTCTTTTATTATCAAAATCTGCAAAATGAGAACTAACCAGATATTGTTCTTATAAACTTGGAATTGGTATTAAAATCGATCAAGAATTGAAATTGAATAAATAAAACATAGAACATTTTATTATTTCAAATTCTGTTACTTTTTTTTTTTTTTTTTATAAATTTTAAAATGAATAGCTTAAATGATTCTCTTATCAAAAATCTGCAAATGGGAATCTAGCTGAATGTTATTACAAATTTGGAATTGGTATTAAATTTGATCAATACAAAAGCAATTATACAGTTAAAATCAATGAACATAGGAAGTTTTATTATTTTCAAATTTTGCTATTTCTATTTTTTTTTTTTTTTTTTTTTTTTACATATATGCCTTAGATTGTAGACTTTTACAGACAAATTTGCCTGCATAATTGTATTTTTTTGGCTCTGATCTACTTTTTTAAAATATTAAAATATTTAAATAAAATTTGGTATAATAATATTTGAAAATAAGGATTACTTTTTTGCAGTATTTATTTTTAAATTATAAG
>CAJVQA010001596.1:0-24906 GCA_910591915.1 Cetraspora pellucida
CAGGGTGTTGCATAAATTAAGATAAATGTTTTCCATTCATCAGCTGTAAAATTGGCAAATCCCTCACCACAGTCTACATTTTTTGGAATTCAGCCAATGTCAGATGGGACCTGGATTTCTGACATTTTTCTTTGGATTTGCTTTAATTGGCTTGTATTTAATTTTTTATGATTGACTCATAATCATTTTACAATCTATTTTGCAAAGCTTAAAAATAGGCAATGTATTAGGTCAACAGCCAAAAACTGAATCGGATTAAAATATGGCAATTGAAGTAACTCAGACTACTGAACATGTGTAAGTTTTTTGTGCTACTTTTTATCTAATTTAATAAAGCACCTTTGTCATTGTTCAGCATTTTGTCGATGTTGGGCTAAGTCATGTTCGATAAACCATGTATCAATATCATCTATGTCTCCAAAATGGTGACACCTATCTTCAAATTGTGCCTTCTTTTCACAACAATAGCAGGCTACTAATGCTGAGGTATAACTATAAAGCTTTCGAGCTGCAGGTATATCACATGAATATAAAATTAATGCAGCTCAGATTATCTTACTAGATGGGTTCTCAAAAGTTGAAATTTGAACACCATCCAAAATCGGCATAGTTCATCAACAATTGGTGCAAGATAGTGGTTAATATGGTGTAGATGAACTTCATTTGAACCTGGTAAAATGCCAAGAATCATTATATTTTCAGCTTTAAATCGAAGTTCTCTTGGCAAGTTAGAAATAGCTATATAGATTACATCAGTAGTATACTGAGTTCCATCAAATGGCTGAAACCAGTTTAAATTTAATATAAAACCAAAATGAGTGTCTGCTGATTCTTTTGTAAAAAATCAGCCATCAATCAACTTCTTATTAGTAAATTCTTTCCAAATTTGACTATTATAAATATCAAAAAATATACTTTCAGAAACAGTGTTATGAGTCTATTTTTGATATAATTGTTCAAAATTAGAATGCATATACATTTTTTCAAGTTGGCTTTTAATTCTTACAAAAGGATAAAGCAAAATCAGTTTATTAATAGTATCTTTTAGATACTGATTTTGTATTACTAATGCTGAATTATATATAACTATTTGTTTAGATCTGATTATGTTTGGAAATTCTACATGGTTATATTTTTTTATTGATAATTGTCCATTATTGTTTTGTGAATTAACAACCTCCTTTTTAGTATATAATTTATTACAACTTGAACAAACTGAATATGTTATGAAATTGTCAATTTTGAGATGTTTTTAAAGTTTATGTATTAAGCTTGGAAAATTTTCAAATAAATTTTCATCTCCAAACTCACATAATAATTGACGAATATATTTAACCAAAACTTCAGTAGCCTCTTCAGACACTTTAAATTAGCTTTAAAATTTTAATAACCAAATTAATATATTATCATAATTAGATGATACTCTAGAGCTAGATCGAAATTCTTCATAATCAATATTTAGTACTAAATAATCTTTGAATTCATCAATATGGCTATATCAAATGCTTTCGGTTAATTCTTTAAATAATGAATCATTATCATCACTATTATTATAATTTAGCATAATATTATTATCACTGCTTTCATCTTCTGAAGTAATGATTAATTTTTTTATATCCAAAATAGTCATTTTAGCTCTTGATGTTTGGCAGCATTTTTTTGATAAAAATGATAAGTTATTCATATCAAGGCTAGATAGAAGTTTATTATCATGACTAGATGGAATTTCATTATCTGAACATGAATTAATTGTTACTGATTGCTGACTTAGGCCACTTAATTCTGAAGCTATCTGGGTTGGTTGCTTTAACTTATTTAATCCTGTTTGAGGCAATTGTTGTCTTTGTTGGCCAGTAGTTAAAGAATATCAATGTTTTGTATGAGGGTCAACAAGTTTGTCATTACATTTTTTGTAATAGCATTTAATACTCATATGTGTTCTATAGATCAAAATAGATGGTAATTGAGTAGTCGAAATAGAAGAATTAGATTAATGAGATAAATCTTGATTAATAGTTTTTAAAATATCTTTTGTGCTTTGTTTTCGAGACATTTTTAGTAAATTGTGAATTAATAAGTTACTATTATAAGCAACAAGTTGTTTTTTTATGAAAATTAGCATATATTTATAAGAAATTATTTTATATTATTCTTCACTATAACATGCTTTAAATTGGTACTTTATTATAAGTTAAATGTAGTTTGATTTTTTATTATGAAGCTAATTATGATATAATTTAATTTGATACTTTATTATAAGTTAAGTATAGTTTGATTTGTTATTTTAAAGCTAATTATAGCATGTTTTAATTTGATACTTTATTGTAAAGTCGAATATGATTCGATTTTTTATTGTAAAGCTGATTATGATGTATTTTAATTTGATACTTTAATTATAAAATCAAATATGACATGAGTTTTATTATGAAGCTGATTATGACATGCTTTAATTTAATACTTTATTATAAAGTTGACTATAGTTCAATATTCAGATATGGCTCGATATTTGCTTATAAAGTTAAATATGCACTTTAATTTAATATTAAATATTATTTAATACTTAATTATGAAGTCAAATATGGTTTAATTATTGATTGATACTCAGATATGATTTAATATGCACTTCAATTTAATATTAAATATAATTTGATACTTGATTATGAAGTCAAAAGTAGTTTAATTATTGATTATGAGACTAATTATAATGTGTTTTAATTTAATATTCAGATATAATTCAATGCTTGATTACAAAGTCAAATGTGGTTCAATTTTACATTCAGATATGATTCAATGCTTGATTATGAAGTTGAATATAGTTTGATTTTTTGATTATGAGACTAATTATAATGTGCTTTAATTTAATATTCAGATCTTATTCAATGCTTGATTATGAAGTTGAATGTGGTTTGATTTTTTTTGATTATGAGACTGATTATAATATGCTTTAATTTAATATTCAAATATGATTCAATGCTTGATTATGAAGTCAAATGTGGTTTGATTTTTGATTATAAGACTGATTATAATATGCTTTAATTTAATATTTAGATATGATTTAATGCTTGATTATGAAGTTGAATGTAGTTCGATTTTTTGATTATGAGACTAATTATAATGTGCTTTAATTTAATATTCAGATATGACTTAATGCTTAATTATGAAGTTGAATGTGGTTTAATTTTTTGATTATAAGACTGATTATAATATGCTTTAATTTAATATTCAGATATGATTCAATGCTTGATTATAAAGTTGAATATAGTTCAATTTTTTGATTATAAGACTGATTATAATATGCTTTAATTTAATATTCAGATATGGTTCAATGTTTGATTATAAAGCTAATTATAATCACTGAATTTCAATCAAATTTGGTGCTATCAGACACCAAACTTAAACTTATTGAATTCAGTTGAATGATTATCTGAATTTGAGAGTAGAAATCAGAAATGCTGAATTTTATTAAAATTTGGTGTTATTTTTTTTGATGTAGAAATTGAAAAGAACTAATTTAGATCAAATTAATATAAAAATTAAAATAGTCAAATTTTATTAAAATTCAGACTCTGAATTTTTGACTAAATTTAGGTCAAATTAATGTAAAAATCAGAATGATCAAATTTTGTTAAAATTTAGATACCGAATTTTTGGTTAAGTTAGATCAAATTAATATAGAATTCAGTATGGCTGAATTTTTATTGGTCAAATTTTAAAAAATTAGCTAATTTTTTGCCAAATGCTATTGTAATTTGACCTGGTCGAATTTCTGGTTTTCAACTAGTGAGAAGTGCTTATTAGATTAGAAAATAAAAAGGTTAAGAGGCAATTTAGAACAATTAAGCAAAACACTTAAGCAATACAAATAAGATGGAAGTATATCTTAGAAGACAAAAGAAGAAAAGAATGGGTAACACATAGTGCACAGAACAATTGACAATTAGAAAAGATAGTCAAGAAGAAGAAAAAAAAAATACTAGTAAAACATTGGCAAATGCAGAGCAAAGAAAATGAATTAGCTATTGAAATTAACAAATATAAAGATTGTATAAGAGAAAAAAAATACCAAGAAGATAGTTGCCAATAGTGGATAAAAGTAAATAAAAAAATCAATGTGATCTCAGATGCATTGATAAAAAAAACAGCAACAAAATTAAGATAGCAATAGATTAAATAACAAAAATAATAAACACAAACAAACTAATGACAGAAGAACAGAAACTTGAAGAACTAAGAATAATAGAGGGCCAGAAGTAGAGATAATAAGATAATAAAAGTTAAAAGGCAGCATTAGTCAAGAAATAGTAGAAGTTTTAAAAAGAAATATAATAAGAAACAAGAACAAGTATGTAATATACACAAATGAAACAACAAATCCAAAAACTAAAAAAGACACAAGAAACAGAAGTAGTATGGATATAAGGTAGGTACAAACAGATGAAACACAAAAATGGTCAGAAGAAGAGATAGCATTAGGTTTAGAAGGATGGCAAACATCAACAATAATGAAGTTAGTAGCAATATGGTCTGCAATTTTAATAATACTAAGAGAAAAGCAAATAGAAATATATACAGATAGTAATATAGCAATAAGAAACATTTATAGAGGTTTAGAACAAGTATGCAGAAATAAGATTCTTAAAAAAAAAAATAAAATATAAATAATAAAAATTAAAGAGCTTATTAAAACAAAGAACATTTAGATAGAGTTGGTTAAAGTTAAGAGCTATAATAAAGTTAGATGGAATAATAAAGCTGATAGTCTAGCAAAAAAAGGTTCAACAAGTAAAGAAATCATACAGGTCAAAAAAGTCAGTTGTGAAAAGATAGAGTACTGCTTAGAGTAGAAAAACAAATGTACTAATATATCAACAAAACTGCTATGCAAATTGATAACAAATGCAAAATTAGGAGCAAAATAGAAAGAAACAAAAGCAATCAAAGAATTAAAACCAGAAACAGAAGTTATAATATATGATTAGACATATTTTTGAAATAGATTGAAGATATCTAAAGGAGTACATTGCACAACAAGAAGAAGTAGTACTAGAAGAAGTGCATTTATAAAATGCATAATAGATAAACTTCTAATACTAGAAGAACTGAACAAAAGAAGACCAAAGGTATATACAACAATAGAGTATCAAATGTGCCAAGATAAAACAAAAGAAACATAGACACATCTGGCAGCATATAAGGAACAAAGGAATCTGTAAAAAAGAATCCAAAAAGTAACCATCACAACAGTCTGGAAAGGGTTAAAGAAAGAAGAAAAAGTTCAGGTCTCTCTATATATATTATATACAGTGCTTTTTAGAAAAACAGAAGCAGTAAAAGTTAAAATAAGAAAGGCATTAATCAAAGATCTTATTTCAAAAGAAACACAGGACAGACTGAGGCAGCTTCTAAGTACAAAATCAAGACAGCAGTTTATAAAGATAATAGCAAGAATGACCTGCGACACATTCTACAAACAAGTATGAAGAATCTGATATGAGAAGATCAATGAATGAGAGAAAAATAAAGGAATAACAGATAGAATAAAAAGAAAAAAAAAAAAAAGAGAGAAAAGCACCAAGTAAAAAAAAAAAACCAAATCAGCAAATAATAGAAGAAAAAAAAGAAAAAGCAAAAAAAAAGAAAAACAAATCAGAAAGGAAGTACAGAAAACAATTTTAGAGCTTGTCATGAAAGGAAGAAGACTTTTTCATTATGGACTTTAAGTAGTCAGATGAGCAGCTTATTTCTGCTTGAAGTAATGCAACAGATTGCACTTAGATACCATTAGGGTGGCTAGGTGATGCTGAGCTTAGTTGTTAAGAATATTTATGTAATTGCATATATAATTTTAAAATCTTAATAAAGCACTAACATAACTGCTTAAGGAAAAAAAAATAAAAAAAATAAAATTTGTTATATAAGTAATAATTAAAACTTATATAAGTATAAAATAAAAACTAGTTGACATTATATAAAAAATAAATTATAAAAATCATAAATTTTTTAAATAACTTTAATTATCTATATAGAAATAACTTGGTAAATAATATAAATAATACAAAAGATATATAATAAAAAAAATAAATTAAAACACAAAAATTTTAATATATATAATTATGTAATTAACCTTTTTAATTATAATAAAATAGGATGTGGTAATCTAGTGAAGTGGTCAGGTTGTCAACCCTCCAAGTGGTAAGTTGGGTGTTCAAATCTCATCAATGGCAAAAATTTGGATAATTATCTATATAATATTCATATTACAGCAACTGTTACTAATAATTGGATTAGGATATCTGTAATAGCAATCATACTAGCATGACTGGCAGGTTATAAGACATCTGTGTAAGTATGGCATTATATAGAAGAATGCAAACTGACAAATTAGACAGTGCAAACACTAGATAAGTCCTTGTAGCTGTTGAAATTGAGTAACAAAAAGTTCATTTGGAAAGATCTAAGTAAAGAGATAGCTGGATCTTTGATAGTTCTACTGTAAAGGCTAGTCTAGGGAAATAGATACCAAGATTATAGTATCTGGTTATAGTAGCTAGATGGGCAAAAACCTTTGGGTTGGGAGTCTCGGGAGTACCACCAACCAGGCCGCTAAAACAAACTGAAAAAAAAAAATATCAGGCCAATCTGATATACTAATGGACTGATTGTAGTCCTACATAGGCTATCTGAATTGAAAGTTTAGTAAAAAGGCAGATGAAAAGGCAGAGATATACTAAAGTACCAGGCTTATGCTATAAAGTAAATGCTAGAGTCTAAGTGAACTTTACAAGGGCATAGTGGTTTAATGGTTCCCCTGACTGCAAGTATTAGTTCTGCCATAATAATATCTAGATTAGCTGTAAAAATGGATACAGAAGGCTCTGGAGGGTTTACCTCAAGGATAAATTAGTTCTAAGATTGAGATAATGATCTGGGCATCTGGGTATGACCCAGTAAGTTAACACAGATTACAGATTTAGAGGGTTTAAAGTGAAACACCCAAGCAGAGGTGTTAGATACAGCAATTGATAGGGAACCTTTGAGTGAACTTCTTAAATAGATAATATAGAAAAGTTACATATGTAACCAATTGTAATTTTTTCTGTAATAGTTTATTAAACCACAATACTAATAAGTAATTAATAAAAGTCAAAAGACCAAAGAGGTTACCTTAATAAAAAAAAAAAATTATAATAAAATTAATTTTTTATAATATATAAGAACAAAAGAATTGAAGAAAAATAAATAAAAGCTAATAGAACTAAGAATGCTAAAGAATCTAGAAATAGAACAAGTCAGAAAGTAAAAGTTAAGAGAGGATGTTATTTAAGAAATAATAGAAACCTTAAAGAGAAATATATTAAGAAACAAGAACAAGTATATGATATATACAGATGATGCAACAAATAAACAAAACAAAGAAGAAACAATAAATAGAAATATGAATATAAGATAAGTGCAGATAAGTAAAATACAAGATTGGTCAAAAAAAGTGATAACATTAGAGATAAAAGAGTGGCCAACATTAATTGCAGCAGAGTTATTAGCAATATAGATAGCAATTTTGACTATACTAAAAAGAAAAAGACTAGAAATATTTATAGATAATAATGTTACAATTAGAAATATTAATAGAGGATTAGAATGTATAGATAGAAATAAAATTCTCAAAAGAAAAAACACTTTTTGGATAGTAAAGATAATTGATTTAATTAAACCAAAAAATATATGAATAAAGTGGTTTAAGATAAAAAGTCTTAGTAAAGACAAATAGAATGATAAAGTTAATAGTTTTGCAAAAAAAGAAACAATAAGCAAAAAAAGAATATATATAGAAGAAGTTAGTTACAAAGAGATAGAGTACTGTTTAAAGTAAGAAAATAAATAAATAAATATATTAACAAGACTTCTATATAAGCTAGTAATAAATATTAAACTAGATGCAGAATAGAGAAAAACAACAGTAATTAAAAGTCTAAAACCAATAACAAAAGTAATAATTTATGACTAAACATATTTTTAGAAAAGGCTGAAGTTAATCAAAGAAATACACTATATAACAAGAAGAAGCAACATAAGAAGAAATGTTTTTATAAAATATGTATTAGATAAACTTTTAACATTGAAAAAACTTAACAGAAGAAGTTCAGATTTATCTATGAATACAGAATGTCATGTCAAAACAAACCAAAGAAATACAAAGATATCTGATAGTATGCAAGAAACAAACAAGTCTTTGGAAGAGAATACAAAAAATATTTATTACAATAACATAGAAAGAATTAAAAGAAGAAGAAAAAGAAAAAGCTAAAGTTTTTCTTATATATTGTATATAGCACTATTTGAAAAAACAAAAACAAAAAAAACAGAAATAAAAAAAGCACTAATCAAAGATCTAATTTTAAAAACAATTCAAGACAGATTAGTGTAATAACAATTTGTAAATACATTAGTAGAAACAGTCTAGAATATCTTTTATAAGCAAGTTTGAAGAATGTGATGCAAAAAAGTTAACAAATAGAAAAAAAAAAAAATAACTAGCAAAATAAAAAAAAACTCAAAAGAAAAAAAGAATTTAAGCAAAAAGAAAGACTAGTTAGCAAAAAATAGAAGAAAAAAAAAAAAGCAAAAGTAAAGAAAAAGTAAATCAAAAATGAAACCAGAAAGACAATTTTAGAGCTTGTCATAAAAAAAGAAAGACTTTTTCATTATGAACTTTAAATAGTTAGACAAGCAGCTTACTTCTGTTTAAAGTAATATAACAGATTGCACTTAGATGCTATTAGAGTAGTTGGGTGATACTAGGCTTAGTTGTTAGATACATCTATGTAATTGCAATAGTAATTTTAAGAATTTTAATAAAGTACTAGCATGACTGCTTAGGTTTAAAAAAAAATAATAATAATTTTTTTATTATAAGTTCTTTTAATATATTTTAAATTATTTTTTTAAACAAATTTTATATTTTAAATTAGAATATTATTGGTCAAAATGTAGCAACAGACCATTAATTTTTATACAAAATAATATAAAACTTATATTTTTAATACATTTAGCTCTAAAAAAATTAGCTTTTTAATATATTAATATAATATTACAAAACTTAAATTAAAAATATAATTTAAAAATTTTTGTTAATTATACTACATATTACATAATTAAAAATTTTTAGATACACAAATAGAATACAAAAATAAATACACCAAAATAAAAATAAAAATTAAAGTTAAAAGTATAAAAAAAAATTTAGACATGTCTTCTCTTATTGTATTCAAACATGCCTTTATATATATAATTACATAATACTACATTATATAATTATATAAATGCTATTAAAGAAAATTTTTTACTGAATATTCAATTATATTTTATGTATAGTTAAAAATTAATAGAAAATTTATTAATTATAAAAAATTTATTAATTATAGATTTTTCATAAATGACTAACTAAACACAAAATATAATTAAAGTCTAATAATTATAAAATAATCTAATAAAATAAATAGCCAATTAGTATACTCTAATTTTATATAATTTAGATTTATAATCATATAATAAAAGCATGCTTTTTGGCTTAAAGGCATGCTCTCAATTCTAATAATAATACAGTTATATGCTTCAGATACACAATGCTATACATTAATCTAGTTTTAATAAATATATATATATAATTAGTTATTTTTCTAAGCAAATACTTATAAATTAAATATAAAAATAATAGCATTATCTATTTTGAGCACTAAAAAATTAATATTTGGTTTGTATTTTTTTAAAAAACTCTATAAGTAATTTTTATATAATAAACCTTTTTATAGTATTACTACTATATATTTTTTATATTTAAATTTTTTTAAAAAATTCTTAATCTATATATACTTATATTTTAAACCTTTTTACTAAACTTTTTTAATTTAATTATAATACTTTTTATTAAAATTATAAAATTCTTATTTTAGTTTAATTTACAGGAGGGTGACAAAAATATTTCCACACCTAAGGACTTAGCTTATAATTCAAAAACTTACTAATTAATCTATGTTCTTGACTTGACTATATAAAACCTTATTTCTTGATGATTATGTCATATCATTTTTAGATCATATACTTACATAATTAGCAAGTTATTTAATTTTGCTTTTAAGATTTTAATAAATTTGGTAAGTGTTTATGTTTCTGTACAAATATTTCAATAACTATCAATCTAACTTTAATGATATTTTACTATTTTATAAATAAAGTTTTTCTCTATCTACTATATAAGTTTTATACAATTTTAATCAATAGTTAACTAAAAATTTAACAAAAACAAAAAATTTATAATTTATTTTTTAAACTAATTTTCTCAATGATTATTGGTCTAAAACAAATAATTTTTTTTTATTTAATAGATATATATTTTCTCTATAAAATATTAAAAAATTATTAAAATCTAATCACTAGTTGCAGAGACAATTCAAATAATCTATTCTAATATATAAAATTTTAATCATCATCGTATATCTTAATTATCTTGACAACCAGCGATGGACTTTAAAGTTTTTTTTTTATTTTGTAGAAGAGAAGTAGTACTTTTAAATAAAAAAAAAATCGTCTAATTTTAATCACTAGAAGCCGAGATAATTAAGGTTAAAGTTTGGCATTTGATTTTTAACATTACATTATGATTTTGGTGGTGATTGTCACGATGATCACGTGACATAGTTATTAAAAAATGCTCAATTCGCTAGTATATATTTTCCAACTTTATATAGTCTTTAATTAAATTTTTTTTTTCTTTTATCTGACAATAGTAAACATGAATCTAAATCTTTTAGCTAATTTTAGTGACATCTATTTAATTAAATAGCAGCATTCTGATGATTGATATAAATATAAAAGTTCACGGGATAGTCAAATACCTTCGACCTATAGAAATATTTGAATATTAGAAGAATGTTTAACCATATTTCTTATAAAAATTGTTCGCTATATCGAAATAAAGGAATGAGAGCTCATAAATATACACAACTTTTTAGGTATTAAGAGGTACACAAGTCATGATACTATAATAAAGTTAGTACATATTAGTAAAATATACCCAGAGTAGAGGTTATTATCCTGTGTTTCAATTTTAGTTTTTTAGAGTTAGGGTTAGTTGGCATGTGATGACTATTTTAAATTTAATTTAATTATTTTTGGTCATAGGTTAAGAGCCTATACCCTGGGTAAATTTTAAGGATGCCCATTAGTAAATCGACCCTAATAGAAGAATAAATAAGTATTAGTATAGTTCTCTTATAAAACATACCAATTTATTAATCTACATATATATTTATCTACTTAGTTTGCTAACTATTAGTGAATAAGTTATATTGATTATCTATTTAAGTTCACTCAGTAGCTACATGATTCAACTTGACTCCAGATATAAAAAATTAATATGCACTATCACTTATGCAAATAGCTTGTGCCAGGTTGGTGGTGCATTAAACAGCCAAAGTATTTCCCTATTGTTTTTCTTGTATGTATATCGATTCAAAAATTAATAAAATTTTCCTTTTCACTATCCATGGCTCATTAGGGTGTTTGTAAAATCAGTAAATCAAACCATAGTTATATGAGGATTTTTTATTGGTATTTCAAACATTTTGAAAAATTAACTACTGTTACAGCAAGGGAGAGTTTTTATATTTTTCAACCAAATTTAACTCAGTGTCGTAAGCATTAAATACAAAACTTGTAATTTACTTCAATACACAAAGACAAGAGTAATATCCACCAAGCTTCTCTAGTACAAGAAAGAATCTCTTCTTTTAAACTACTTATTAGACTCTAATTATTATGCAAAACTTAAATAATGACCTAACTATAAAATGCCTTAATGATCAAAGTATAATATAGGTTTGATTATTAAGCTTTATGTCTGTCAAACTTAAAGCTCATAAACCTGTCATCAGTCTTTCAATTATAGTTGTATCTGTCATATTTAAATAGTTTGTTAAAGATTGTATCTGATACAAAATATAATCAAAAACCTGATGACAGGTTTTTTCTTGATGGCACTAATTTATATTAAATGTGATACTTTAACAACACTCAAATTTTATATTTAACTCATTTAACTGCTATCATTTCAGACAAGACAGGCATCTTTATAATATTTGTAATAGATGAATAAGATAAAGAATCTTTAGTCATCAAACTCATTGTTTCAATATTTTCATCTAATTCTTGTTAGTTTTTTTTATATTTTGTAATAATTATTATAAATAAATATTACTCTGATTGCGTTGATTCTAGTCTTAACACAGTTTTGACAAAGATTAATAAAGTCTTAATTGTTTAGAATAATAACTTGTATTATATTTTTTTTTAAACCAGTAATTAATTCTTATTCATATTGAACCTTTTTCATTAGCATTTGCTCATGTAATGTATTTACTATATTTTTTTGGTCAAGATAAGTAGTTGGCAAGAATGACATAACTGGTGATGTGCCGCATACAGTACAGTATGCAAATTTTTTTTAAAATATTCTAGAACAAATCATTGAAGTATCTCTATCTCATATTTTTGATTATGAAACTGTCTTTTGCATTCTAACAAAAATTATTCCTTGCACAATGTTACATATAACTGATTTATAAATGTTACATCTATTATGTGTATTACATATACTATACACACTATACAACTATACATACTGTATGTGAAAAAAATTCAAATATCATAAGCAAACATACTGGACATACCTGTTCAAGTAAAAACTTGATTTTGAATGCATTAACATTGTAGTACTGTATCATTCAAAATGCAATTGCAAAAAATATCAATATATATAATTATTGTAAAAGGTGCATAGATACATTATTTAATTACAGTATATCCTATATAATATTAATAGTGCATATGATCACCTTCCTTATCATATACTTCTTGAACTCTGTTTATTATGGTTTCAACAAGATGTTTTCAATAATCTTGAGATAATCCTCTCCATTCTTCTTTAACTATATTTTCAAGCTGATTAAGATTGTTAGGCTTGGGATAATGTTTTTGAAGCCCTGTTTTGACCTCAGACCACATATTTTCTATAGAATTTAAATCTGGGCTAAACAAAGGCCATTTTAATACCTTAATGCTCTTATTAGTTAAATATCTTTTAACAACCTTAGAGGTATGTACTGGGGCATTATCATGCTGAAATACTCTGTTATTATTTGGAAATTGGTCTTGTAATGTTGGAATCGCATGGTTACTAAGTGTTCTACAATAAGACACACCTGTAACCCTGCCATAAAGTCAAACAAGAAGGCCACAATTATGCCACGAAAAGCATGCCCACACCATGATTCCTTTCAACTTAATAGCCAGAACTAGGCAATCACTATCGAATTCTTCGTCTGGCCTTCTCCATACATATTGATGTGGTTTAGATGGAATTAGGCTAAAGTATTTTTCTTCCGACTAGAGAACGTTCTTCCAGTCTTCAGTTGTCCAGTGAAGATATGTTTTAGCCCAATCATATCATTTTTTTTTAGTCTGATTATTGATGAAAGACTTTGCGTAGGCAACACGTGCAAACAGGTTAGCTTCATAAAAAGTACAGCTAATGGTTCTTTGAGAAACTATCTATAATAAAAAAAAATAAGTAAATAAAAAAATGTAAAAATATATATATATATATATAAAATAAAATAAAATATAAAAAAAAAATCTATAAAAAAATATGAAAAATGCTATCATACAGCATTAACTAAAATACCCAAAGTACTTTACAACTTAAGCTGTATATACAGGTATTATAGTCAGGAATACTATGGTGAGTGTAGAGAATATAAGTTGCACTATATGAATGTCACAAAGGAAGAGCTTGTAGTATTGTGATCTTATTAAATTAATTACTGATTACATCAAATATAAGTGCCTCTAAAAATTGTAAGTATTACACTAAGAGGTCTTTTAGTCCACATTATATGGTAATAATAATAATAATAATAATAAATTATTATTACTTGGTCTTCCCGATCTTCCAATTTTGCTTGAATTTCTCTCTTAGTCATACGATGATTATTCATAACAAGTTGTGTTAGGCGATTGCATACTGATTTATCTAAGAGTAGTAGTCTTCCTCAATGATCTGGCAATGTTTGGAGATTGTAATATTGTTTTAGCACGTTCTTTACAGTTTTGGGATCACAACCAACAAGATTAGCAATTTGCCTATATGATAGGCCTAACTTTCGATAAGATATGATTTCTTTATGCTTTTGTTCTCCAAGTGTCATAATTCAAAACTCGGTAAGTGTAATGAACATATTTATATTTACAAGTTTTAATGAACTGTTAAATTATTACATTTATTTAGCTCAGTTCAGAAAAACAATGTACGTAAAATGATGTAATTTGTATGCAGTAATCTTTTGTAAATTAAAATTTATGTAATCATACAATAGTGCGATATTTTATTTTATTAAAAAAAAATTTTTGTTATGGATGAATTTAGTTTGCTTTTTGATCATAATATGACGTGCCCATGTGATAAAATAACAGTAATTAATTTATTTGGTGTTAGATAAAAAAAAAACAATTTTTTAATTTAATGAGCCATTAGGGTGTTAATTAAACTAAATAAAACCAACCATTAATTAGGGTTGCAGATCCAAATTTACTGCGGATGATAGTAATTTGGTACATTTTTCTTTCGAACTAGCATAATAACTAGTGGTTTGATTTTTTTTTAAAAGATAGAAAAAATTGTATAATTTAATGTAATAAACATTTTTTTCGATTTATACTATTTTTTAAGTAGTAAATTCTTTAAAAGTACGAATGAGCTTTAAGTTTGACAGGCATAAAGCTTAATGATCAAACCTATATTATACTTTGAAGATCATTAAAACATTTTATAGTTAGGTCATTATTTAAGTTTTGCATAATAATTAGAGTCTAATAAGTAGTATAAAAGGAGAGATTCTTTCTTGTACTAGAGAAGCTTGGTGGATATTTCTCTTGTTTTTGTGTATTGTTACAGACTATTTTGTACTAAATGAATGGTAATTCAGTAATTAGCACTTTTATTATAATCTTAGTTAATGTACTCTTTCTTTTATTAGGCTTTTTGCCAGAGGCATGATGTTGGTGATCCGATTAACAATTCTATTAACTTATACACTTCTTATGCATTATAACCGACTTGACCACAACACTTTGGGTCAATACTTTACTCGAACCATGGTATGTCAAGTTCTGGACTAGACCACAGTATGTCAGGTCAGTCAACTAGCTTAGTAAAACGTCGAGCTGTGCTAAGTTAAGTTCAGTATGTCGAACCTATACTTCTGTATTTTTGTCGAGTTATATTTTGCATGCAAATTGTATTGGTTTTATTTTACTACTTACTAGAAATGGTAATTGCAATACGGTACAATATTCTATATCCTCTTAATCAAAAACACATGGTTTCCCTTTTATAACAATTAATGTTTTGAGGCTAAGGGGTTTTATTAACTAAGGAGGTCTCTAATCTCTTTCTAACACAACCCCTCCTTTTTATTATTCTATCTGATAATACTTTTTATAATTATTTTTTTGTTACTACTTTTGCGTCATACTTAGGCTTAAACCTAATAACCAGAATTTTGTTGATAACTATGTAGGTATACCTATTTATAGTAATTTCTTTATTTATACTACTCATGTTCTAAAAACCTAACATTGTTTAGAATTGGGGCATTTCTGGCGTAGCTCTGACCTTATTTCCAGGATAACCAATTTTCTTCATAACAGTATTGAAGTAAATTACAAGTTTTGTATTTAATGCTTGTGGCACTGAGTTAAATTTGGTTGAAAAATATAAAAACTCTCACTTGCCATAACAATAGTTAATTTTTCGAAATGTCTAAAATACCAATAAAAAATCCTCAAATAACTATGGTTTGATTTACCAATTTTACAAACACCCTAATGAGTCGTGAATAGTGAAAAGAAAAATTTTATTAATTTTTGAATCGATATACATACAAGAAAAACAATGGGGAAATACTTTGACTGTTTAATGCACCACCAACCTGGCACAAGCTATTTGCATAAGTGATAGTGCATATTAATTTTTTATATCTGGAGTCAAGTTAGACCATATAGCTACCGAGTGGACTTAAATAGATAATCAATATAACTTATTCATCAATAGTTAGCAAACTAAGTAGATAAGTATATGTGTAAATTAATAAATTGGTATGTTTTATAAAGGAACTATACTAATACTTATTTATTTTTCTATTAGGGTCGATTTACTAATGGGCATTCTTAAAATTTACTCAGGATATAGGCTCTTAACCTATGACCAAAAATAATTAAATTAAATTTAAAATAGTCATCACATGCCAACTAACCCTAAACCTAAAAAACTAAAATTGAAACACAGAATAATAACCTCTACTCCAGATTTATTTTACTAATATGTACTAACTTTATTATAGTATTATGACTTGTGTACCTCTTAATACCTAAAAAGTTGTGTATATTTATGAGCTCTCATTCCTTTATTTTGATATAGCGAACAATTTTTATAAGAAATATGGTTGAACATTCTTCTAATATTCAAATATTTCTATAGGTCGAAGGTATTTGACTATCCTGTGAACTTTTATATTTATATCAATCATCAGAATGCTGCTATTTAATCGAATAGATATCACTAAAATTAGTTGAAAGATTTAAATCTGTGTTTACTATTGTCAGATAAAAGAAAAAAAAAATTTTAATTAAAGACTATATAAAGTTGGAAAATATATACTAGTGAATTGAGCATTTTTTAATGACTATGTTACATGATCATCATGACAATTGCTACCGAAATCGTAACATAACGTTAAAAATCAAATGCTGAACTTTAACCTTAATTATCTCGGCTTCTAGTGATTAAAATCAGACGATTTTTTTTTATTTGAAAGTACTACTTCTCTTCTATAAAATAAAAAAAAAAACTTTAAAATCTGTCACTGGTTGTCAAGATAATTAAGATATACGATAATGATTAAAATTTTATATATTAGAATAGATTATTTGAATTATCTCTGCAACTAGTGATTAGATTTTAATAATTTTTTAATATTTTATAGAGAAAATATATATCTATTAAATAAATAAAAAAATTATTTGTTTTAGACCAATAATCATTGAGAAAATTAGTTTAAAAGATAAATTATAAATTTTTTGTTTTTGTTAAATTTTTAGTTAACTATTGATTAAAATTGTATAAAACTTATATAGTAGATAGAGAAAAACTTTATTTATAAAATAGTAAAATATCATTAAAGTTAGATTGATAGTTATTGAAATATTTGTACAGAAACATAAACACTTACCAAATTTATTAAAATCTTAAAAGCAAAATTAAATAACTTGCTAATTATGTAAGTATATGATCTAAAAATGATATGACATAATCATCAAGAAATAAGGTTTTATATAGTCAAGTCAAGAACATAGATTAATTAGTAAGTTTTTGAATTATAAGCTAAGTCCTTAGGTGTGGAAATATTTTTGTTACCCCTCTGTATATTGTTGAATTAAATTTTTTTTGCTTAATTATTGGTTTTTATTTTATTGTAAATATGTATATTTTGGTTTTGAATTAATAAGAATTTTTAGTTATTGGTAACTTTGTTCTTATCTTTTATTAATATTAACTTTATAACTAATTACAACATATTTTTCTAGTTTGACTTAAACTATTAATATTTTGTAAAAAATTTAAAAGTTTATTTACTAAACTATAAATGTTAAAACCTTCTGTTGTTACAATTTTTGTGAAATACAAGTTTTTAAGATTATCTAAAACTGCAGTTTATACAATTTATATATTCAAGTATTGCCCAAATTGACTAAATTTATTAGTTACATTAATCAATTTATAATAAGTCTCATTAAGAAAATATTCTTTTACAGTGAAAATCAATTGACAAAAAAATCAACCCAAATTTCTGATACAATAAACTTGATTATTTAAAATCATACTTTTTGAATTCTTTTCTACTACAAAGGCCTTCACACTTTACGCCGTTTGTTAATTGTATTTTTATTTAGCAAATAATCATAACGATCTGATTTTAATTAGTGTTTCATTGATGATTTTGGTGATGAGTGCTGATATAATATCATTTATTGTATGATTTCGATTACGCATTATACAATATCTCGCTGATTAGCATTTAGGCGGTACTTATATGACGATAGATCAATACAAAAAAGATTAGAATGAACTCGAAACTGAAATTGTCACTATTTCGCAAGAACTCAATGGTTCAATTTGGGTTATTACATGATATGCGTAGAGGATTCCTTTTAATTGATATATTAAAAAAATAAAAAATTTTGGATTCTCACTGCTGAACCCGCCCAGGATATCGAAACCAATTGTATAAGTTTGTATGGCCTTAATTTTAAGTAGCATATTTTATTCACAAAATAATCTCCAATAAGACAGAATATGATCTTTATTGTAAGCTTGTACAGTCAACTTTTCCAAATCCAAACTTGAATAATCCGAACTCTTAATTATCTCTGTAAAAACTGAACATCAAGCCAAGCTAAACATTTGTAAATTTTAGGAATAAAGTGAGTTGACTGTACTTGTTACGCGTCATATTCATGTGTCATTTGTAGATTATTGTAAAGGAGAAAATTACATTCTTAAAGGTTACCTATTATAACAAAAATGGGGTAAAAAATTCGATACGAAACATATAGTATCGCATTACGACGCATTTATAAAATCTTGGCGTTATTCAATACCTTTTTTTTGACTATTCTTGTTGCGTATCATCATAAATGCTTAACGTGATAAAAGACGTATTAAGTGATTTGCAATAAGAAATAGGCAAAAAAAAAAGCAACGAAAGACGCATTTTATACTTCAGGTTAATGCCAAGATTTTATCGTCACCAGTTTACTTAATTATGCCGGTAATAAAAGGAAACTGACTATTAGCATTATTAAGTTCAAAATTTGATTATTCTCATATCTATGGTTATGAGCATCTGCAAGCGTGAAATCTATGATCATAAAATAATACAATATGTGATTTACAGCTGTTTCATAAATTCTAGGACATCGGCAAAAAATTGTCCAACCGAATATTTGCCGATATTTATTAAAACAGCTGTAAGTACGACCCTTTTACATAAGAGGATTAACTTTATTTCTTTTATTTCAAATTACCACTAGAGATGTACTAATTTATAAAAGAGTATGTTGTTTTAGAAGTTATTCACTCTAAAAATTTTTTCCGCACCTTAATATGTGTGCTTCACGCATATTAAAAATTTTAAATTCATATGTTTTAAGCTTTGATGTGTACTATATTTATTATGCAACTAACATCGTAACATGATGAATATTATACGTATTAGTAATGTGTTACGTATAGTTAAAAATTAAATTAATAATATATAATATATTTATCGTTATACGTATAATAAATAAGAAAATTGATATTTCCACACTCTTTTTTTTGATATTGCTACACCTAGGGTTCAGGGCACGGGTAAAAAATTTGGCATGCCAAAACTCTGATTGGTCAATCGGTAAATACATAGTTACATATGTATATACTGCATATAACAGCTGACTTCAAACAAATTATTTGTCATAAAACGAATTGTTAAAGAATATCACATATAAATTCTAAGACTTCTTTTTACATTTTATGACATGGGGTGTAGTAACTTAGTGAAGTGAATAAATTATTAATCTTTCAAATGGTAGGCTGTAAATTCAAAACCCATCATATATAAAATTTGAAAAAATATACTTGTATTATAACAATGGTATTTTGTCAATCAGTTAGAATAAGATACCTGTAACTATAGACATACTAGCATAATTAATAGGTTAAGAAGCATTTGTGTAATCTTGGTTATATAAAAGAATACAAACCAGTATCAAGTGATACAAACTCAAAATAAGTTCTTATAGTTATGTAAATTCATAGATCTGAAGAACTAAAGTCTATTTGGAAAGATTTGAATAAAAAGATAATACATATTTTTAATAGTACTATTATAAAAACTAGACTTAGAAAACAGATACTAATTTAAAGAAATTGAACAGGCAAGAACTTCTAGATCAAAAATACTATTAATTAGATTATCAAAAGATTTAAACTAGAAAAAAAAAATATTGAACTGAACTCAATATATTAAAAATAAGTTATAGTTTTATTAGTTATCTGAAATAAAATCAGATAATAAAACAGAGATATACTATAGATATTAAAAATATATTATAAAATTAATATTAGAGTTTAAGTAAACTTTGCAAAGATAAGTTCTGTTAATATTCTATAAAAGTAAGTAGATTAGTTAACAAGAAGAATTCTTAAAATCTTATAATTAAAAATATATTCTGAAATATATAATAGTTTAACAAATATATAGAAAGAAAAGCTAAATGTTAAGTTAAATAATATTTAAATATATAAGAACTAATATACTATTTGTCAAATATAGTATAAAGATTAGAATGTTTAATTAAATATAGCAGCTAATATCAAACCTACAAACAAACTACTTAAATAAATAACCAAAAGTTAAATATATAACTAGTTGTATACTTATCTTGTACAAGTTATAAAACTATAATTAAAAATATAATAAAGACTAAAGTTTGAAACTAAATTTAGGCCTTTAGATTTAAATTTGAATTCCTTTATTTCAGATTTAAATTTGGATATAAAATTAATTATTACACAATTTTGGTTAAATAATAATGATAATAATAATAAAATAATAAGAATATTCCTTAAGAGTGTAAAATGATAATAATAAAAATAATAAAATAATAAGAACATTTCTTGAGAGCATGAAATAGCTTAAAAAAAGACTAATGCTATAGAAGCTACTAAGTATAATAATTTTATTATATGACTAATAGAATAAGTATTTTATAGCTTAATGAATATAATATAAAAATATGATATTTTTTGATCTTAAACTAAGATGATTTCTTTTTTTACTTCTTCTTCAGATCTTAACTCTAATGAGTTGTATTCTTCTATTTCTGAAACCAAGAATTCAATTATAAGTCTATATAAAAAATATAAAACTGATCTAATAAAAGTAGTAATAGAAAAAATAAAAGTTATATAGTATATTTTTTCATAAAGATCCTAATAACTATGATATAGCCTATTGTATATAATATGTAAACAAAATAATCAAAAATTATATCCCTATAGTTGCAAGGGAGGGTTAATATCAAATTTATTTGGTTATTTATAAGACAAACATTCTATTATAGTATATAATTATTGAAATTATTTAAATGCAAATAACAAAATAAGAAACATAATAAAGTTTTGAGTATGTATTTAATTATTTAATTACAGTATTTATTAAATAAATTTTAATTCTTAAATTAGCCAAAGAAGAATATAATCTTTATACCTCAGTATAGTAAAATCTGATAGCAAGAACTTTCATGTCTTTTAATTCAGTTTATAATTAAATTTGTACAACCTTTATATATTCTTCAGAATAAAGATTTTTATACATTTATTCATGATTGTGAATCTGCATTCCATATTTTATATAATAAAACTGCAAAAAATTTAATTCATAAAGCATACTTATGAAATAAAAATCAATTGCAAAATTTGCTTAATAATAGTACAACATCAGTTAATCTAACAACTGACCTTTGGACAGCTAAGAGCAATTACAGATATATCAAAATAACTGCTATTTGGCTTTTCTCAAATTTTGAATTTTATGAAGTTTTACTTACCTGTAATATTTTAGACCATCTATATACTAATAAGATTATTAGTAAAAAATTATATAATGTTATTCAGAAGTAGCAACTTAGTGATATAGTTTTTACTATTATCATTGACAATAGTATAAACATGATTAAATCTATATATATTCTAAATAAATCTTATTTTCCTACTATAAAAAGGCACACATGTGCAGCTCATACTTTATAGTTATTTGTACAAAAGGGTTTAAGATAATGTAAAAATATATAGACAGATTAAAATTTACAATGTTTTTTCAAATTATCAAAACAAGAACAAAAGTTATAGAAAGCATAAAATGAAAATAATGTTGAATATAAAAAAAATGCAATAAGCTTGTTAGATGTATTACTTGATACCAAAACTTAGTAGAATTTTACCTTTAGAGTATGAAAATGACTTATTGAATTACATTTGCTATACATTTTGTTTCAGCATTATTATTAATAAAACCTAATTGTATATTTTAAAGAGAAGATAAACAATTAAAAAGCTTATATTTAATAATTGAAGAAAAGAGATAAATATAGTAAAAATTTTAAATTTTAAATTAATATTTTATACTTATAATTTATATAATATACTATATCACTTCTTTTTTTTTTGTATTAAAGTGGCAATCTTGCCTGTCTGTCTTTATTGAATAATATATTATTATATAATTATATACAAAGTTTGTTAACAAAAGTACAACTAGTCATATATAAAACTTTAGTTATTATCTAATTAAGGGTTCTGCCTAAGAGTTACCCACTAGCTGTCATACCTAAGATTTACCTATGAATTCCCTATTTAAACTTTCTGATTTCAATTCTATTGCATATATGCAACACTTATATTACTATATGGACATATCAGGTTAGAGCTATCTAATTACTATTTATATCAAGATACTACTATATTGGATGTTACTAGGTATTCATAGTCTCTCAAATTTATCCTTAATGCAGACTTACTAAGTATAATACCAAGATTACCCTTTAGATTTATCCAATTTTAGTAGATCCTATATCTACTAGAACTGGTTGATGCCAGAAGTGTTCAAATTTTAGTAAGTCTATTTTTTTTCTATAGTTTCCTTTTAGTTTACTGTATTATCTGCTAGTATGCCTTTTCTTCATTTCTGGTATGTTCCTGCTTCTCTTATATCAAGTGCCAACTCTTCATATCAAAAAACTTCTTTTTGAGAACTTTCTTATACACTAATCTTATAATTACATGAACTTGGCTACAGAGCTTTGCATACATTTATATGCTTTTATAGATTACAGAATTTTTTACCTCTAGCTGAAATTGAACTATTGTTTTTGTCTATAGAAAGAGAGGCATTTAGACTACTAGGCTATAGGACCTCATTTTCACTATACCACTTTTTAAAAAAATAACTTTTTATTTTCCAATTATATAATTGATTATGCCAAGATTATAAATACAAAAGTATTTATTTTTTTTTATAATAAATTAATATCTTTATTTATTAATAGTTTTGTTTAAGAATTAATCAAATAGCTAGAACTATTTGAAACTATTATATGAAAATTATTAGATGCTAAATATTTAATACTCAATATAATAATATATATATTAAAGCAAATGTTTGCATTAAAATTAGAACAAAATAAAACAATTGATAGTTATTTAAATCTTATTTATAAACCTTTATTATCAAATGATGCTTTGGAAAATATTGATGATAATAGTGATAGTTTTATAAGTAATAATAATAATAATATTCCAATAGCTGGAAATCAGTAATATTGGCAATATGCTCAAACAATTTAGGCAACAAATGAAAAACATATAGCTCTTTCTGATAACAGTACAGTAATCCTAATCTATATACTTAACAATATAATTAAAGAAGCTCTTGCAACTCCAAAGAACTTTGGCTCATATCTCAAAATATAAGCAAAGCTTATGACTTAGTAAACTCCAATCCATTTCACAAGTCTTTAATACAAATCAACATGTCACTTAAATTAGTAAAAGTTTTTACTAATCTGCTTGATAATTGCTATAACCAAGTCATAACTAATTTTGGACTCCAGATTTATATTTGGTCAAAAATGGAATTAATTAAGGAGAAACAATAATACTATTATTTTGATATATTTACTATGACCCTCTTATTCACAAAATTGCATCTCATTTTACAGGCTATACTCTTTTAACATTATAGAAAACCAGTCTACAACCTTATTGACATCAACACCTTCAAGCCTTTATCTTAGTTCTTGCTTATATGAAGAACACATTATGGATTGCTCAATTCAAAAATAAGTTAGAACAAATTACTTAAATAGCAGCATCCTTCTACCAAATAACCAATTTTTAGATTAATTCTACTAAGTCAATATTTGCTATAAATGCCAAATCTATTTTTATTACCTTTCTTAACTCTACTCTCAACTTTATTTTTAATAACCAATCTTTCAAATACTTAGTTTATTAGTTTATACTTAACAACAAACAAACTCATACAATCAAATTAATTCAAGAAGAAGCTTTTCAACTAATTAATACTGCAAATACAAAAAACATCACAGACAAACAAATTATTTACATTATTAACACAGTTATTATCCTAATATTAGAATACAGAATATACAATATTATACTTCTCAAAACTATATATAATTACATATTGTCTAAATATCTTATAGTTACTAAACACAAATCTCATTTTGCTTAATCAATTCCTAATAGTATAATGCTTCACTCTTATCTATACAATATACACAACATTTGAGATATACAATTACAACATCATATTACTACTTTTCTTTAACAAATTAATGATTCCTATTTACTAAGTGTTTCTATACATATTAGATTACAACAGCTTTAAAACAACCTTTGGTTTACTATAAATATTCTTGAATATTTTTAACCTAATATTAATGATCAAGATAAATATATTCTTAATTTTAAAATTATTCAATTATTTTCTACAAATTGCTGTCTTTATTAGACACAGGTTGAACGAATAAATAAAGAGTGAATAATAAGTAAATAACAGAAAAAAAATTTGCTATTATTCTACCCTATATTTACCAAATAATGGCAGCATAACAGCAGCATAACAGCAGAATAACAGTAAAATAACAAGAGGTTTGTCAATATGAGTAACA
>CAJVQA010001597.1:0-24901 GCA_910591915.1 Cetraspora pellucida
TCTTTGGCCTTCATGTTTGCTGTACTGTCTGTATATATTATATACTTGTTCTTGTCTCTTGTTATATTTCTTCTTAAGGCTTCTATTATTTTTTGGTTAATGTATTCATCTAGTCTTTGCTGTTTAATAATTTCTATTTCTAACTCTTCTATTGTTCTAATCCCTTTAAATTCTTATTCTTTAGTTTCTGGTCATTTCATCTTTGATGTTTCTGTTATCTGGTCTATTGCTATATTAATTTTACTACTGCCTTTTTTTATTAACACATCTGGAACTCTGTTAATTTTGTTGTTTGTTCTGATCTACTGTTGGCATTTATCTTCTGTACTCTTGTCTGTTCTAGTGCAGCTCTCACATCTTTTTATTTTAATAGCTAATTGTCTTCTTTACTTTGCATTTGCCAATGTTCTACTAGCAATTTTTTTTTTTTTTTTAACTATTTTCCCTAGCTGCCTATGGTTTTGTGCACCATATATTATCCATTTTTTTCTTCTCTTATCTTCTGATATACTCTCCCATTTAACTTGTATTGCTTGTGTATTATGTTTATTTATTCTAAAGTGTTTTTTAACCTCTCTACTTTCTGCTTGGTTAAGCACTTTTTGTTCTATTACTTTGAACCAACTTGTTTTTTTTCCCTTGCTTGACAGGCCTTGGTAATTTTTTAACTACTGCCATGTAATTAATCTTTCTTCTTTTATATCAAGCAGTTGGTTTAGGTATATCAAGCCTTCTTCATTTATTTTACTTTCACATTTTCTTCATAAATCAATGTTTACAAGTTCGCTTATTTTGGTACTATATTCAAACATTCTTTATAAACTGCCTTCTGTTCTTATATTTATTTTTAGCTTTCTTGCTTTTAATATTATCAAGCAAGCTAAGTTGTTCCTCTAACTGTCTACATTCTCTGATATCTTCTCTACTTTCCATATGTCTTCTGTTAGGCCTACTCTTTGACAGCCTTGTGTTATTCTTAACTTTGTTAACTGTTCAAGTCCATCTTGTTTGTTTAGTCTTGTTACTAGCCCATCTACTTGTTTCATTATTATCTCTTGTTGTAATGTTCTGCAGCTTCCAAGGTTTTTATGTTCTATTATGTAGTTTTCTAATGTTTTTTGCAAATTACTCTTCTGTTTTGCCAGACTTATTATTGGTTGATGTATTTCACTTAAGCTTCTTTCTAACATCTTTGTTAGTTGTAGCATGTAACTTAGTTTTGGTATTACAACTATATTGTTTATATATGTTATTTGACTTATTGTCATTTATTTGTATCTAAGGTCTCTTACTGTTTGACTTATTATTCCTTTTGCCTTTTTTTTTACTAGCACTTCACACATTCTATTATTTAGCCATATTCCTAGCAATCAAACTATCTTGTTTCTTGATTCTTCCATTATTTTGCTTTTTCTAAATATTACTTCTCTTTCTTCTTTCTTTATCTTTGTGTTCATTATTAGTAGCTTTGATTTCACTCTATTTATTTCAATATCATTTATTATGAAAAACTCTTTTGCTATTTTTAAGATTTTTATTAACTGCTGTCTGCTATTTGCAATCTATGTTGTATTATCAGCATATGCAATAGTTGCTTGATGATGCCTTTTACTATTGTTGTATAATGTATTTTTCTTTATTTGTTGCTCTACTGTATAGCCTAAGCTTTCGTCTTCTTGTATTCTTTCTAATAATAGATCATAAAAGAGTTGTCATATTAGTAGTGATATCACTTCATCTTGATCTATGCCATCTTTTGCTGTTATTTCTTATATTAGGCCATAGACTGTAATAATTCTCAATTGTCTTTTATGAAACAAATTTAAAATATATTTCACTGTTTCTTCAGATATCTTAACTCTTTGCAATGCTAGTTCAAGACTTTCAAGTAGAACTGAATCGAATGCCTTTTTCATATCTTGTAAGAGTATCTATACTTCTTTGTTCTTTTCCTTTGCTTCTTTTATTATCATATTTAGAATATGTACAAGTTGTTCTGTTGAGTTACCTGAGAGGCCTGCAAAGTTTGGTTCTCTGAGTATTTCTTTTTCCAAAAACACTCTGGCAAGCCTTTTTGTTACCATCTTTGTTATAATCTTTCTGAATGTTTCTATTAGTGCTATTGGTCATATATTGTTTAAACTATATCCCCATTCAACATCTTTTGGTATTGGATAAACTTGTGCTATTTTTCATTTGGTCGGTATTTCTTCTGCTTTTAAACACAGATCTGCAAAGCTTCTGAATATTTTTTGTATGTTTCTTTCTGCTTGTTTTATCAGAATATAGCTTATTCCTAATATACTTGGAGCTGTTTCTGTTTTTAGCTCTTTTAATACTTCTTCCTATTCTTTTTTATTAATTTCTTGTTCAACTTTTGCATAGGATTCTTCTTTTATATTTCTTTATAGTTTGTATATTTCTTTTTACTTTTCTGAAATCTCTTTCAATTTAGTGTTTCTTTTCCTAAAATGCTTCTTGTAGTGTTCTGCTACTCCCTTCTTGACTTCTTCTAGTTTTGTTAGCAAATTTGTTTTTTCTTCATTCTGCATAATGAATCTGTCGAGTACTATCTTCTTGTATGGCTTATTTAATAGACTTGCTATTATTTTCCCTTGGTTTGTCTTAATCATTTCACATCTTTTATCTATATTTTCTTTTATTTGCCTTCTTTGAGCTTGCTTCCATTCTTTCTTTTTCCTTTCTTGTAGTAGTTTTCTCCAATTCTTCATATTTTCTATCTATGCATTTGACTATTGGCTCTGCAATTTTGGCAGTTTTGCACCTATTTTCTTGCCTAGTTCTTTTAATTGTTTATTTACTTTGCTTTTTTCTTCTTTTATCACTTTTTGGTCCTTTTTTGTCTTTGCATATTTGATTAGTCTTTGTATTTTGACTGTGTTTTCTTTTAGTTGCTGTTCTTTTTGACTTCTTCTCCTATTCATTACTGTATTGTATATTTTCTTCTTGGGTATATGCTTGCTTGCTGTTGTGATAATTGCTTTTTTTATTACATCCCAAATATTATTTATTTTGTTTACCCTTCTATTTTCATTCCATTTTCCTTCTTGAATGTTCTTTAGAGTTTCTTTGAATTCTAGTCATTTTTGTAACTCTTGTGCATAGTTTTCCCAATCTTCTGTTTTTGCTTGATCATACAAATATAGTGTTCTTAACTGTTTTTTCCTCTTAACCTCTGCTTCACTTTTCTTTGCTATTACATGTTTAATCCATATTTTTGCTTTTACTATTTTATGATCACTTTTTGTAATTTTCTCTGCTTCTTCAATTTCTGCTTTTTGCAAACCCATTGCAAGCTCATCTGACACTCATATATAGTCAATTCTTGTTGCTGCTTCTTCATTTGACTATGTATATTGTTGCTCTGTTAGGTGCATATCTCTGTATATGTCACTAAAATTCTGCTTTTTCATTTAGTTAAAAATTGGTAGTCTTTTGTAATTTGTTGATTATGGGTGTTGTCTGTCTAGTATATTGTTTGCTGTATGATTAAAATCACCCATTATGACTATTTGTGTTCATCTTTTTCTTTTTAGGACTGTTTCTACAATTTTCTGTTAGATGCTCTTTCCCACTATCTTGTCATTAAGTAGTATATAGACCAGGATTATTACTAACTCTAATTGCTTAAAATATAATGTGATTTCTATTATGTATTCACTTATTTTCTTAACTGCACCAATGTGCTTCTCCTATTTCTCATCTACTAAAATTCTAATGCCTGATCCTTTTTTCTTGTCTTTTGTTGCATTTATCCAATGTCCTATATATTTATTGTTTACCATATGTGTTAGAAACTTCTCTTCTTTTTCTGTAAAGTTCATTTCAGTAATTCCCAGTATCACAATTTTTTCTTCTTCTGCTTAGCCTAGCAGGTTTTTAAGTTTCCAACCTTTAGTTTTGAGTTTGTTAATATTATGACATGCAATCTTAATTTTTTTTTTTCCTTTCTTCTACTTCTCTTTTAGTTGTTCCTGCATCATTTTTGTATTCTTAAATCTTTCTTTTTACTTTCTGCTTTCTTTGTTTCTAAGACCAGGAGATATTTCTTTTTTTTTTTCTTTAAACATTCTTCTTTCTTTTTGTAAAAAGTCTTTGATCTTCTTGTCTGTATTCTTGAGTTCAACTAGGGTACCCTTAGGAGTGATCAGCCAGACCTTCTTTTGTACTTAGATGTATACTTTCCAATCTATCTAATCTGTATAACATCTGACTTAAAATGTTCTCAATTTGTCTAATTTCTGAATGAGGTTGTGTATCTAATTTTATCTTTGCTTCTTTTAAGTTTTCTCTTTCTTCTTCTGTACTGGTGTTTCTGTCTTCTAACCATTTTCCAATATTCTGTAGTTAGAGATCACTTTCCATTGTCACATATCTTTTGTTTAAATATTGACTATTTCTGTTCTAGCTACTTTCTCTTCTTTCTTTGTTGCTTATTTCTTTTCTTCTTTCTGCATCATTGTTTTTATTGTCTAACCATTCTTCTATGTTTTGTATCTGAGAATCGCTTTCCATTTCTGTATATTCTCTTTATAAATTTTGACTAGTTCTATCTCAGCTTCTTCCTCTTCTACCTTTGGAACTTTCTCTTCTTTTTGTTTCTTTTGTCTTTTCATTTACTCAGTATACTTGAAAGTTGTTGTATATGATTGATTTAGACTGGACTGTTTTTATCTCTCTTTCTGTTACAAATGTAATTATCGCAGTTTTTCTTTGATTTCCATTTTTATTTGATGGAATATAAACTGATCTTGTATCTTTGCTTCTTAGACATCATAATAATAGAACCTCTGAAGCATTACTCGGCAGCTCTGTTAACTTTGTTGTATACTGTCTTTGCTTTTGTCTTGCCTCATAGTCTTCTTCTTCTTCTGTCACTCTTATTAGTTTGTTGTCATTGACCAGTATAGACCACAAGATGCTTCCCTCTTCTATTTCTTCTATCTGGATTACTGTGAAAGACTTGAATTTGGATCTCTTAATTCTTGTCACTTGTACTTTCTTGAATCTTCTGCAAATATATTCTAGTTCTTTTTTATTTATGCTTGTTGGTAAGTCCCAAATTGTTATAAACTTTTTGTTTTTCATTTTTTTGTCATTATTGTTTCTTTAATCTTCTTTTAGTTTATCTTTGTTTTTTTCTTTTCTATATCTTTCTCTTTTGTCATTTGGTATACTGGCTTTTTTATCTTAGTATTCTTCTTCACATTTCTTTTGTTTCTTTCTTCTTTCTTCAATATCTTTCTCTGATATTATCCTGTACCAGTTGCTTTTTTTTTTCTAATTCTTTGTATCACTTTATTTCTGCCAAATTCACAGTTGAAGTCTACTTCAATCCACAAATTTCCTTGCTTAAAAACTTCTCTAATGTCCTTAATATGTTTATTATCTTTTAATGACCAGCTAATAAACTTTATACACTCTTCTTTTGAACCTCCAGGTATATTGTATACAGGAATGTTGGCTAATAGACTGTTGTTTTTGTTGCAGTTTCTTTTGCTTAGTGCTCATATACTTTCCTCTAAGAGGATTCCTACTATATCTATTTCTCTTTCAACTTTTTGTTTTCTTCTTTTTTCTTTTTCTTCTATTGTTGAACCTTGTTTTGATTCTTTACTATCCATTTCTATGTCTTTTTGTCTGGTCTCTTTTGTTTGTTCTTTTCTAGTTTCAGTTTTCTGTACTAATAATTTCTCTTCTATTTTATTTATACTTTCTGTACTTATCTCTGTTCTTGCTTCTTTTGTTGTCCTGAGGTTTTTATCTAATAGTTTTCTCTTGTTCATATCTTTTTTTTCTGTTTTTTTTTCAATTTTTTGGTTTCCTTTATGTATATTTCCTTGTTCTTTCTTTTTCTTTGTTGCTTCTTGTTGTGCTGATTTCTCTGTTTCTTGTTTGTCTTTTTCTTCAATCTCAATTATCATCATGTTTTTGTCTTGCTCTGTGAAGTTTAACTTCTTTTCTGGCTGTTCTTTTTCTGCTTTTTTGATCAATTCTCTTGTCACTCTTAACAATGCAACTTCTTCAGGTTTTTGCTTTGTAAGCATTGCAATGATTTTGTCTTCTCTGTCTGGCATTATATATGTCATACTTGACTGGTTGAAAAATATTTTATTGTGTATTCTATTCATTGCCCAGTATGTCCTTCTCATAAAAATTGTTAATAGACTTTCTCTATGCTCTTCTAATCTTATGTTGTACTTATGTCTATATATTTCTGATTGGTTCTATAAATTTTCTATCTACTTCATTTTTCTTATACAAACTTTGTTTACTTGTTGCATAATCTGTCTATCTATTCTAGTTTGGTAATTTGCACATGTCTGTTTTGTTTTGTTGTTTCATGTTTTTGTGTAATGTAAACAGATCTATATACAGGATCTGATGGCAATTTCTTACTATTGCTGTTTTCTAAAAAAATTTTCTAATTTTTTTTTCTTTTCTTTATAGCTATACTATTATTTTTGCAGCACACTTCTCTTCTATACTTCTTATTGCTTTCTATATTGCTGCTTCTTTTTATTTAATGCCACTTAAGGTGTTTCTTATTACTGATTTTGCAGAAATCTTCTTTTTTCCTTCTGGCTATTTTGTATCTGAGTGATCATTAGGAAGAGTTGTGATTATATTATTTATCAGTGTGTATAAATGCTATATAATTTTTCAATTATGCTAATACAATATAGATAACAAGTATCTGATTTCAATTAATAGCAGATGACAGTTAACTATAATACAAAAAGAATTTCAAAAGTTGTTAATACTAGGATTTGAACTCTAAACCTGTCACTTAGAGGTTATATATATAATAATTTAGTTAACCAATTTGTATATAACTTTATAATGTATTATATCTTATTTTTATATTTTATTTCTTAAACTATATTTAAACAAATTTAATTAAAAATTAAATTATATTTGGTATTTTTTAAATAAAACAATTTATTTATTTTTTTTTAAATATTAAGATAAGGCATATCTTTAACTTTATTAAAATTTATTTAAAGTTTTTATAAAAAAAAGCTTGCTTTTAAATTATATATAAAGAATAAAAACTTGAATATATAATCTGTAACCTAAATCTACAAAAATAGCCAAGACTTACTTAGATTTGGGTATTAATAATAATATAAAAAAGATGAGTATGATATTTAATCTATTGAATAGTTCAAAAATCAATTTTGATAATAATTTGTAATATTGAGATAGGAGGTAAGAATAAACTCAGAAAACTATAAGTTAAATTTGTAAAAAATATAATTAGAAATTATACAAAATATGAAATACAATATAGAATCCATATTTGTTTATATATTTGTTGGTTTAAATAAAGAAAAAGTTTAATAAAAAAGAAGTAGCTGTATGATAAAAAATAGAAGTTTTATGAATGATAGAAATAAGGTCAATAAAAACTAAGCCAAATAAAGTAGAAATAAGAAATAATATATATAAAAAGTTATATAGTTTAAAACTATTAAATATAAAAATTTCTTGATGTAAATTAAAAACAAAATTAGTAAACATGTTAAAAGCAATTGTATTTAAAATACAATTAAGAAAATTAGAGATTTAGTAATAAATTATTTAAGTAGAAAAACAAAGAGTCTAGTATAATAAAAAACTAGTTTGATTGTATTAGTAACAGAAAAAAGCATAAGAGAAGTTATGTTTATAAAAAGTGTAAAAAATAGGTAGTTTGTCTAAGAGAATTTTAATATAAAAGGTTTTTAGAATAGAAAAATAAAAGCTGTAAGCAAAGTTAAAAACTTTTTGATTATTATTAATATAAAGTTAAGTAGTTTTTTAATTGATATTAGATGCAATAGTAGATTATTAAATAGGAATCTTAATAAGAAATTAGTTAATAAATAAAATAATTAATTAATAATATTACAAAGTAAATTTAGTATAGTGTAGTATATTATATTATTAGTAGTTATTATATACTTATTATTGTATTTTATATTATAATTATTATTAGTTATTAGTATAGTTATATTATAATATATAGTAGTTAAATAAAAAGATCTTTAATTGGCTATTAAAACTTTAGTACAACTATATAACATTAAATAATATCTATGATATTACTATTGTTATACAAATCTTAAATATCTTTTATTTTATTTTTTTGGTATTAAGGTAAGGCCTTGCTTGTATTTTTATTAATAGTTTAAAAGTTAACAGCTAAATAGATTTCTACATATAAAAAGTAATTTTTTATATAAATGTTATAACTAAAACTAACACTTGCAGTTAAAATTAAATTATTAAAATACTAACTATATAACTATTGCTCTAAATACAAATAAAAGAAAAATTACATTTAAGAATAAAAGCTTAAATATATTTATTTGTAATCTAAATCTACTAAAGTAATTAAAACTTATCTAAATTTATAAGTTTAGAATATAATTATAAGAAATATTATATTTGATCCAAAAAATAGTTTAAATGTTAATTTTACAGATAGCATAACTAATAGATAGACAAATATTAGAATTGGAATATAGTTGGTTAAATAGTTCATATAGACAAGAATAAGTATAATTTTTACAATTGAGGTTTTTTCTGTTGTTTTGGCTTGATTGAAGTAAAGTCTAAAAGTAAGATAGTTTAAGTTTTGTTATTATTTTTAATTAGCAAAGTTTATGTATTATGGTTTTTATATTTGTTTATAAGAAAGTTTATAAACTTTAAACAAAATAGTAATGATTATTTGTAAAGTTAGTTTATATGAAATATTAAAGTTTTGTATAATATTAATTAAAGATTTAGAAATAATATAATATCAAAATAGTGAGTTTGTTTAAAAAGATATATAATAGAAAGTATAATAATTACTACTTTTGTAAACAAGTTCTTTTTGCTAATTTATAAATAAATTAAGATCAGTATTGTTAATATATTTAAATATACAAAGGTATAGTAACTTAGTGAAGTAGATAATTTGTTAACTCTTCAAGTAGTAGATTAGGTGTTTAAATTTTATCAATAGTGAAAATTTGAATAATTATCTATATAATATTTATATGATAGCAACTGTTTCTATTGATTGGATTAAGATACCTGTAATAGTGATTACATCAGCATGACTGGCAGGTTATAAGACATTTGTATAACAAGTTATATAGAAAAATATAAACTAGTATCAGATGGTACAAATACTAGATAAGTCCTTATGACTGTATAAATCTATTAAAATTAAAAAACAAGAAGTTTATTTGAAAAAGACCTAAATAGAAAGATAATACAGATCTTTGATAATATCACTGTAAAGACTAGATCTAGAAAACAAATACCAATATAGAAAAATTAGATAAACAAGAACCTTAAGTAAAGAATATTATTAACTAAACTGCCAAAAGTCTCAAACTAAAAGAAAAGATCTTAGAAAATGAAATCCTAAAATATAAAAGACAGTTACAGTTTTTTTAGACTATCTAAATTAGAAGTCTGATATTAAAAAGCAAATATATATTATAAGTACTAAGAATATACTATAAAGTAATACTAAGATCTGAGTAAATTATGCAAGAATAAGCCTTATTAACAAGAACTAAAAATAAGTAGTTAGTTAGCAAAAAGGCCTTCTAGAACTCTACAGTTAGATAATATATTCTAAAATGTATAATGGCTTGATAAACATATAGACAGAAAGGTTAGAATTAGGTTAGACAGCATTTAGATTTATAGAAACTTGTGTACTTTTTGTTAGATGTAATATAGAGATTAGAGTGTTTAATTAAATAATCTTCTAGCAGATTACAGATATGGCAGTTAGTATAGAATCTGCAAGCAAACTACTTAAATAGATAATCAAAAGTTATATATATAGTTAATTGCATACTTATTTTATACAAGTTATATAACTATATTTAAAATTACAATAAAGACAGTAGCTGCTAATAACTAACAGTTTTTTTTTTCTATTGAAGTGACAATTTTGTTTATATGTTTTATTAAATATATATGATTACATTTATATATACAAAATTTATTAACAAAAGTACAACTAGTCATATATATAACTTTAGTTATTATCTAATTAAGGATTCTGCATATAGGTTACCTATTAGCTATCATATTTGAAACTTATCTGTAAATTCTCTATTTAAATTTGCTAATTTTTAATACTTATTTGTATATATATGCAATATTTATATTACAATTATAGTAACATATTAGGTTAGAATTATCTAATTCTATTTATATCAAAATACTACCTTATTGAATGTTATTAAATATCTATAGTCTTTGAATTTACTTTTGATGCAAATTTACTAAGCATGATACCAAGATTATCTTTTGAATCCAATTTAGTATATCCTATATTTACTAAATCAGTTTTATATCAAAAGTGTTTAAATTTCAGTAAAGTCTATTATTTTTTTGTAGCTTTCTTTTTTTATGTTTATTGTATTATTTGTTAGTGCATCTTCTCTTCATTTTTGATATATTTACTACTTTTCTCGCATTAAGTGCCAACTCTCTATATTAGAAAACTTCTTTTTAAAAACTTTCTTGTATACTAATTCTCTATTCACATGAACTTAGTTACAAAACTGTATATACATTCATATGCTTTTATAGATTACAGAGTTTTTGGCTCTAGCTAAAATTAAACCATTGATCTTGTCTGTAGAGAAAAGGATGTCTTGACTACTAGGTTATAGAACTTCATCTTTTTAATAACTAATAGCTTTAATAAAAGCAATATATATATATATATATATATATATATTTAGATATACTAATTTGAATAATATTAAAGATAAGTAATAAGTTTGAACATATATGCCAGTAAGTTGAAAAGTCAACTAAGTTGCAATAAAAGCAGTTAGTATTGTGAAATATGTATATATAGATTTTGTAAAAATAGAAATAAGTAGAAAGTTTATTTAATAAAGTTTTAATTTAAATAATTTGAGATAGTTAAGTTTAAAGTTAGTAATATTATATGTTGCTTTTTAATTATAGTTAAAATATACAGTTGCAGTTATAAGTATCTTATTTCTCTTAACTTTTTAAATTAAAAAACTATAGATTTAAAACTTTTACTATAAATAGTACTAGATAAATCTAGGTTAAAAAAATTTTTTTAATTATTATAACAAAAATTAGATAAGAGCTAAAAATTTATAGTAATTTTTTTTTTGCTAAAATTAGAGCTATTAATTTTAATTAAAAATTAATAAAAAATCAAAATTAAATTTAAAAATTTTAAAAAATTAATATGTTAAAATTTAAAAATTTTTATAATATTAAAAAAATTTTAAAGTAATTTAATAAGATAATTATTAAAAAATTAAATTTTAAAGTTAGTTAAAAATCTTTATTATTGAAATAAAGTTAAAAAAGAGTTACAGCCTTGTGGTAACAGTTTAAAGAGCACTCTGAGACTATAAAAAAAGTAGTTAGTAAAAGCCAAGGTTTCTTATTAAGTAAACAACAGAGTTGAATATATTAGTTCTATATAACTGTAAAATCTACAAGAAATATTCTCAAGAATTAAGAACTCACAAAAGCTAAAAAGTTTGTTCACCTAGCACTTTTACTTTTTTTTGAAGAAAATTTTGTAAAGTAAGCAATTTAGTTTATTCTCTCCTAAAAATTGATACATAAAATCACTAAAACAATTAGCAGTATTTACTTCCTTAAAATAGTTGATAATATGGATCAAAAATAATATAGCAATACAAACACAACTATGCACATGCTTCAAGCTGCTAAAAACCTATCAAACACTGCATCTGAACTAACCAATATTCTATACTAACTCTTTATAATAAGTTGAAGTTTTTTCTCTTTTTTAGTTTTTTGTTTAAATAACCTAAGTAAATAGGAAGATAGTAGAGTAATTTTTATTTAATATAGTTTATAATTTTTACAAGCCCAACACAGACTTATAATTGTAATTGTCTGATATCTGTGAATTGCAAATTTTATACCTAATACAAACTTAAAATTGTGACTATTTGATTTTTTGTAAATTGCAAGTTTTACACTTTTCTTTTTTTTCATTTATCTCTTTTTTTTTTTTTATTTCTTGTTTTGTATCTTTTATTGTTTATTTTTATATTTTTGTTTTTTTTATATATAAAATCTTTTTTTGTTTTTTTGCTTTTTTACAAGAAGACATTATCAGATTAGTGGTATTCTATTGTAGAGTAGCAGTTAGACAAGCAGTCTACCTTTGTTTGGAGTAGTGCAACAGATTACACTTAGGTATCAATAAGATAGCTAGATGATGCTAGACTTAAGTATTAGAAAAATTCTTTGTAATCTGTATAGTTTTAAGAATTCTAATAAAATACTAACATGACTGCTTAAGTTAAAAAAAAAAAATCTATTTTGAAACTTAACAAATTTTATATTCTAAGTTTAATATTAAATTCAATATACCCAAAACTAAATCTATATTTTCTGATTTAAATACTTTAACCAAACTAATATCTTCATCATCTAAAGAAAATAATAACTCATCTAAGCTTTCTCATAATGACATTATTATGTCTAAATTAAATACTAATAATACTAACCAAAACACAGAACAAAACTTACAATAAAACTTACAATCTGATCATGTTACAACACTTTCTCATAACTCTTTTCAATAAACTTTTTTGTAAAGCATATAAATGCAGTCATTACTTCTAAAATAATAATGTTCTCTATATTTAGTAGACCATTCTTAGAAGAAAATAATGTAAGTAGACAGATGGTTAAGTCTATTTATACAGAAAACCAAGTTAATGATAGCTAGACTCAATATACAGAGCAGGCTATAACACTCTTTGCAGCTGTAAGAGCCAGGCATATAGTGAGTAAATCTACAGAAAAACTCTTTACTTTCTTGAACTTCATTTCATTATTTCACAATAAAGAAGTATTGCAAGACCCATTTTACAACACACTATATAATTCAGACTCATGCTATAACCAATAGCTAGCATGTTTAAACTTATCTTTACTTTTATATCTTCAAACATTTAGCTTCTTCTTAAAACATATCCATTATTATAACTATTTACAATTTAATAATTTTAAATATGCACTTATTGTATTAATCTAACTCAACTATATATATACTTATTACACAAGTCTTAACCTTTATCTGAGTAGTTTTTTTTACAACTATTTGGCTATACTTATTATCCATCTATACCCATTCTTTAGAAATTCTCTTTAACAAATATTAATACACCTAATATCAATCAAATTGTAAAAGCAATGAACTTGATTACATCTACTACCAACTAGTAAAAATTATCTTAAAAGGCCATGATAAAACCATTATAACCAAACAATACTACAATCATATTTAACTTAATATCTGCTATAACAAATTTTTATCTTACAACTATTTACTACTGCTTTTTCATCTACAAATCATTATTTCTTTCTTATGACATATTTACAGCTTTGGCTATTTATCTAATAATGCTTGTGGCTATACATTAACTATTTTTATTAAAAATGATCATAATAAAGCTCATGTTTATCTTTCATTAGAAGCTAAACCATTATCTAATTACTTTATCTTACTAATTTAAGCTATCTGATATTATCTGAATATTTAGCTAAAATTAAACATATCAACACTAATTTTTTTATACTAGTACCTTTAGCTTTTACTTTTAGTAATTTAATACAACTTAGAAAGTCTAATATCTTATCTCTAAATCTCACAATCTGCACCTACAATGTTTGAGAATACAATGAAAATCTCAAATAGCAAGTCTGAAAGAATTATTGTATTACTTATTTTTTAAACATTATCAGTAGCACAGAAACTAAAATAGCAAAAAATAATGCTATTACCAAATTTTACAATTCAAAACACTACTCCTATTACTGGTCATATACTAATAGTTCCAAAACAGGAATTGCACTTATGATTCATAAACATTTTACACTTTATATATATAATATTTTTATTTTTTTTTGGCTATGCTATTGCTATAAATCTCTTCTTCAAATATGATTACAAATTTCAAATTATCTCTATATATCTACTATGTGAAAACTCACAATTAAGACTTCAAATTCAAAATATCATTATTCAATAAATTTAAGAAGCTACTAACTGAAACATTCTATCCATAATACTAGGTGACTTTAATGTATTATCTAACAACTCTATCTTCTCATTTATCAAATACAAACTACTGCAACTTCTACAATATAATAATATTTATAATCTAGCAGATTATACAAATACCTTCTCTTATATCTGGCATAGCAGTAAACACCACAGTACTATTAACTATATTTAGGCCTATCTTTCTTTATTTAAATATCTCAATTCTTTTTACTTAGATAATACAAAAAACTACACCTAAAGTAATCACAAAATTCTTATATTCTTTTAAACATTTCCTTATCTTTTATAAGCAAAAAAAACATTTAACTAAAACTAAACACAGAACTTTTAACTACAAAGCAATAAACAATGAGCAATAGGAAATATTTGCTAACCAAGTTTTTTTTAACCTTATCACAAACAAAACACCTTTTTTTACTCAAACTTCTGAATCTCTCAAAACTACCTGGCATAAAATTCAAACTAGTATTATTAATACTGCTACTAAATGCATTTCTAACAAAAAACAACAATTTACAATTTTCAATACTTATTTTTAGCTAAAGCTATTTTATTTTATTTAAATCTTAAAAAACTAAATAATATTATTAGACAAGTTAAAGCCTTTTTACTAACTTATTACCTATATCTATATATTTCAATTCTACTATATACTATTTTAACTTAACACATCATTTTAATATATCTCTTATATCTAACTCTTATAAGCTTATACCAAGCTGAATTACTAATACTAATACTGAATAGCAAGCTCTTTACTATATTTGAAACATAGAAAATATTAAACAAATCTGAAAACAAATAAATCAGCATATTAATCTTAGATGCTCTAAACTCCAAACCAATTCTAAACTTATAATCAACAGCATACTTAACTGTTACAAGGATTCAGTAAAATTTAATAATATAAAAACATTAAATAATATTATTACAGATTCTAAACTAATTAAAGAACATTTCAACATTATTTTGATAACTAGACTGTCTACAGATCTATTAATGATCATAAATTTAATACTAACTGGTTAGAGAAATATGAACCAAAAGCTATCACTAGTTCAAACCATTATAATTTAGCCTTTGCTAAATTTTCATTTAATGAAATTACTAAAACTCTTAACTAACTTTCTAATAACAAAACATGTAGACTATCTAAAATTAGTTATAAAATGCTTAAATAGGCTAATTCCACTTTTCTTTAAGTAATAGTTGCTCTCTTTAATTGATGCATCCAAACTTCTCGCATATCTAAGCAATAAAAAAAAGATTGCATCTTTTCAATATTTAATAAATCTATTTTTAATAGAAACCTTTCTAATACAAGACCTATCAGTCTTGTTAAACATATTAAGAAACTATACACAAAACTTCTTACTAATTGTCTAAATTAATACTCATACAACATTCTATTCTATCTTCTTACAACTATATTGATTTACCTGGCAATAGCATCTTTATTTCTATACATATACTTAACAATATTATCAAAGATGCTAGTTGCAACAACAAACAATTATGGCTTCTGTCTTAGAACATGAGCAAAGCATATGATTCTGTTAATTTGAAACTTTTTACAAAGTCTCTTAAATAGATATCAATGCCTCAAACTCTTATTAATATACTTATTAACTTTCTTGCTAATTGCCAAAACTAAGTTATATCTAATCTTGGTCTTATTAATTTTTATTTAATTAAAAATAGTATAGATCAAGAAGAAACTATAACTTCATTATTCTGAAGTATTTATTATAATCCTCTAATTCATAAAATTGTCTCACAATTTTTAGATTATTCTTTATTTGCATCTTGGAAAACCAACTTATATTCATCTTAAATACAAACTTTAAAAACATTTATATTAGTTTTGCTTATATGAATAACACTCTCTGAATTGCAAAGTTTAAAGAGAAGCTTAATCTAATAACTAAAACTGCTATATCTTTTTGTCTAATAGCTAATATCCAGATTAATCTGACAAAGTCTATTCTAGCTTATATTAACTTTATTAGATTACTAACTCAGATCCTTTTACCTTTAAGTATAGAACTATAATCTTTAAACTATTTTATTCTTAAGATAAATCTATCAAAATAAGCTGTATTCTCTTTTTACTACTAACCTGATTAATGCTATAGCTGAAACCAACACTTGTGATCAAAGTTATTTATTAAATTATTATTACTCTTGTAAAGTTTATCCAAACTTTGGTACTTATCTTTTTTAATATCTTCTTTATTATCTCTTACTAACTACTACTCAGAACTAATAAGACTCTTTAGACTACTAATTCAAATGGCCTAGTATAGTATATTTATATATCTTTTTCTTCTAGCAATTCTGGTAGTCTGGTTGGTGCATATATTTTTCTTATATACTTGTTATTTAGTTTATCTAATAATTTCTTTGGAGATGTTTTATAAGCTTTTATTGGTTCAACAGTATTATCAAATGTTTGTGCTACTTCTTTATTTAGAATTTCCAAGTAGATTTCTTTCTCCTTAGTTTCTTAGCCTTCTACACATAGTGGTCTTATTACAAGTTTGTACTAAAGCCTTATGTGATACTAGTTTTTTATATTTCTCTATATATATGTAATGTTACATTTCATATAAATGCTTTGAGCTTCCAATATCAAATAGAGCCTAACTTAGTATATTTAAGATTACAGATGCCCAAAACTTAACTGATTGACAAGAGACAGTTATTATAACACAGATATAATTTTCAAAATTTATTATCTATAGAAATTGAACCTTAGATTTGCTACTTGAAAGTTGACAATCTATCTACTTCACTAAGTTATTACATCTCTTTAAATTTTAAATATATATATATATATTTTTGATATTAAAATGACCTTTTTGGTCTTTTGACTTTTATTAATAACTTATTGATAATATAATTCTATAAATCACTACAGAAGAGAATACAATTGGTTATACATATAATTTTTCTATATTACTTATTTAAGAAGTTCACTCAAAGGTTTTTTATCAATTGTTATATCTAATACCTTTGCTTGGATATTCTACTTTAAACCTTTTGAACTTGTAATCTGTATTAACTCACTAGGTTATACTTAAATATTCAGATTATTATTTTAACCTTAGGACTAATTTATCTTTAAGGTAAACCTCTTAGAGTCTTCTGTACTTATTTTTACAGATGATCTAAGTATTACTATAGCAGAACTAATACTTGCAGTCTGAGTTATATTATTTAACTACTATGTTTTTGTAGAGTTCGCACAGATCCTAGCATCTACTTTACAACATAACCTCAATACTTTAGTAAACTCTACCTTTTCATCTGCCTTTTTACCAAACTTCTAATCTAAATAGCCTATATAGAACTATGACCAGTCTATTAGTATATTAGATCAGTTTGATATTCTTTTTCTTTAGTTCATTTTAGCAGTCTGGTTGGTAATATCTTTGAAACTTCTAACCCAAAGGTTCTTGCCTGTCTGGCTACTATGACCAGATGCTACAACCTTGGTATCTGTTTTCTCAGACTAGCCTTTACAGTAAGGCTATTAAAGATCTGACTATTTTTCTACTTAGATCTTTTCAAATGAACTTCTTGTTACCTAATTTCAATGAATTTATATAACCACAAGAACTTATATAATATTTGCATTGCCTGATTTGTCAGTTTGCATTTCTCTGTATAACAAGTTACATGAATGCTTTATGACCTGCCAGTTATGCTAATATAATCATCATTACAGGTATTCTAATATAATTGTTAGTAACAGTTGTCATAATATGAATATTATATAGATGATTATCTAAATTTTTATTATCAATAAGATTTGAACATCCAATCTATCACTTGAAGGGTTAACAACCTGATTATTTCACTAGGTCATCACATCTTTTCAAATTCTAAATATTATATTATATACAAATTAACATTTTATAAAAAATACACTTTTTTAATTTTCATCAAATTTTATTAAAAAATATCTTTTCTCATTAAACAAAATTATTTAGCCTAATAAAATAATTATTTTAATATAAATTTTATCTTTAACAGACCAAAACTTATCAAATTATTTATATTTCTCTTTAAACTTTTATCTAAACTTTTTTCTAAAATTCTATTAGCCAATTTTGAAAAATTTACTAGATTGATTCAGAAATTTTACTTTTTATCAATGTTTAAAATATTTAAACATTTAATATTTCTTCAAATTTTTTTAAAAAAATCTAAAAAATTTACTAATGTTCTAAAAAATTTGTTGCTAATTTCAAAAAATCTAATTTTCTTACTCAATTTTTATTCTTTTTATTTGCTTTTTTTTGCTACTTATATCATAATACATTTTATCTATATTATAAACTATTCAAAAAGTCTTTTTATATCTTTGTTCTAAACTATTTACAATTTTAAACGTTCTTTTTTATTAATATTATTTACAATTTTAAAATGAACTTACAAATTACAACTTGTCATAGCACAAGATTGATCAACTAGACATGTTGTAAAAAAGATACAATGCAAATTACAAGAGTATAATGTCAAACAACAGAAGGTTAAGCATTAAACACTAAATATTTATTTATTAAACAGACTAGATAGCTAAATATACATTTTTTTTCTCTTTTATTCTGTATTTTTCCTATTAATAATTACTAATCATTTTTGTAAAACTATTTAGATATTACAAAATTATAATTACATACTTAATGCACTATTTATTGATATTACTAATTGCTAATTTTATTCACTTATTTTTTATATACATAAGGACTTGGGATTTGTAACAGATCTAAGTTTTGGGCTTGAGTTACTGATTTAGGTCTTGGACTTAAGTCACAGGCTTCAGTCAAACTTAGATTATAAACTTGAATTATCTTAAGTTATAAGCTTGAGTCAGGCTTGAGTTACAAGCTTGAATTGGGACATACTGAAAATGTATACAAGGTTCTAATTTAGATGACTATATAATAGTCCAAATAACTACTTTAGAAAACAAAATAAAATTTCAACTTTATTATTATTATTATTTGTCAATAATATTATATATATATTATATATATATAACAAATTTGTTAAATACATATTGATATTTACTAACTAATTTAAAAATTATAATTTTTTAATTCTGTTTATTTTAGTAATGTTTCTTGATAATTTGTATACTTTTTTTGAAACTTTTTTCTTTTTATACATATATATAATAGTTAGATTAACATTTTCTTAAAATATCTTACATTTTTTTCATTAAATAGATGCTAGTTGCACCTTAATTTTTGCTTCACTTTGTATCAATACAGCTTGTATAATAAAGTTACATTAATAAAGATAAGAAGCCAACTTTCTATCTGACAAAGATTCAGCTTTTTTGTAGTCTTTTTTAAAATATTTAAGATTTACAAGTAGTTGATTAGTATTTTTTACTTTATTAATAATACAATAAAAAAAATCTTTAATAACTTTAATATATGCACTCATATCTACTATATCAATTAATTTATTTCAAAAAAAAATTTCAAAAAATTGGTAACTTTACTATCTCTTAACTATTTATATGCTATACTATATTACTAAATTGTAGTATAATTAGCACTGTTTACAGTAGATGCATCTTTATTAAAATTAATATTTTTAGAAGTAATATTAATATCCTGTAAAAGTTTATTATTATTAGTTGTTTGTTTATTTTTCACTATAACTAATGCATATAAAGATGTATAAAATATAAAATCATAGATGTGGTGACCTAGTGAAATGGTCAGGTTGTCAACTCCTAAGTGGTAGGTTGGGTGTTCAAATCCTATTGATGCCAAAAAATTTGAATAATCACCTATATAATATTCGTATTATGGCAACTATTACTAATGATTGGGTTAGAATACCTGTAATGGTGATTGCACCAGTATAATTGGCAGGTCATAAAGCATCTGTGCAATGTTGAAATTATATAGAGAAATGTAAACTGACATATCAGACAGTGCAAACACTAGATAAGTTCTTGTAGCCATGTAAATTTATTGAAATTGGGTAACAAGAAGTTTATTTGGGAAGATCTGAGTAAAGAGGTAGCTGGATTTTTGACAGCCCTGCTGTAAAGGCTAGCTTGGCAAAATAGATACCAAGGGCTAGTATTCAGTCCTAGTAGCCAGACAGGCAAGAACCTTCAGGTTGGGAGTCTCAGAGGCACCACCAATCAGGCTGCTGAAACAAACTAAAGAAAAAGGATATCAGGCCGACCTGATATACCAATGGACTAGTCATAGTCCTACACAGGCTATCTGGATTGAGAGGTTGGTAAAAGGGCAAGAAAAAAGGCAAAGGTATACTAAAGTATCAGAGTTATGCTGTGAAGTAGATGCTGAGGTCTAAGTGAACTTTACAAAAGCATAGTAGTTTAATAATTAGTCCTGACCACAAGTGTTGGTTCTGCTATAGCAATACCTAGGTTAGCTGTAAAAATGGGTACAGAAGGCTCTGGGTAGTTTACCTTAAGGATAAATTAGTCCTAAAGTTGAAAATAATAATCTGAGCATCTGATATGACCAGTAATGTTAACACAGATTACAGGTTCAGAAGGTTTAAAGTGGAACACCCAAGCAGGGATATTAGGTATAACAATTGGTAGAAAACCTTCAGGTGGACTTCTTAAATAGGTAATATAGAAAAGTTACACATGTAGCCAATTGTATGCTCTTCTGTAATAGTTCATTGAACCACAATACTGACAAGTGATTAATAAAAGTCAAAAGACCAAAGAGGTCACCTTAATACCAAAAAAAAAAGTAAAATCATTTGTGACAGTCTCTTTTAAAAATGCATACAATTATTATTTAATAATAACATTCACTTATACAAATATAATTATTTAAGTTACTTACTATAAGCAATATAGTAGTAGGTCATATAATCATTAATAATAAAAGCAGAAATAATATAAATAATTATTTATAAAATTTAATTGCAATTATAACTTGGTGTTTACATAATAATTCTCCAAGCACTGCAACATATATGCATATTCCAATAGATAAATTGATCATATAAGTTTTACTAATAGTTATAACACTTGGTACTATATAGATGTTATTATTTATATTATATTGAATTCTCTTCTAATTTATTATTGTTTAATCAGGACAAAAAAATATTTTGATAATTTTAAATAATCAAAGCATTAATTAGTGATACTATATATTTTTTTTTTTATAATGCCAATTGTAATACTTTATTTAATTAATACTAAATTAATACATTAGAGTTATTACATTTCATTTGTACTACTATATTACTATATAAACATCCAATGTGATATTATATCTACATTTCTCTAAATTAAGACTAGTACTATAGTGTTTCAACTATTATTACTAATTAAGGTAAGGTTGTAGCCACCTTGTAATACTATATTTCCTAATTCTATCTGACTATAGTTCTCCTATCTATTTTTTGCAATAACCTATCTCTTTTCTTAAATTGGTAAACTCTGGCAGTTTCTTGCTTTTTTTGTTATCAATTTAATGTATACAGCCCTTCATATATTAGTACCAATTGGCATAGCTGGATTTATCAAGATTTTAAATTATCATCTGCAGCTACTATATACTCTTTTTTGTGTACTTCTATAGTTGTTATACTATTGTACTTCTAATTTGGTATTGCAAGAGAGCCTAAAATCTTAACTTATTATATATAAGTATAGTAATCATCAATGATATTGTAATGTATAACTATTGTCTTGCTTCTTAAGGGTTTATAGTATCTGTCTAAAATATTTCAATTTTGGTTAAACTAATTTTTCATCACAGATTTTCTTTGCATGCACTACTTCACTCACCACTTCAGTTTTAACTACATTAGTATTACTCTTCTAATCAAGTACTTTGCAAGTTAGATACAAAGATGTTGGTGCTATCTCATCTCAATAGAACTTATCTGCACAACACTTTTAGTAGTAAAACCTTTTATAACATTACTGTTGCATATAGTGCCTTCTCTTTGCAAAGTTGATCTTCTTCTAGAAATTCCTAATCCATCTTTATATTTTATCTTGGAACTTATCACAAGGCTTCATATCTGATTTGGCTCTTATATTAGATTATAGAGTTAAAATCTTTAGATTTTGCCTTTAGTCTAACTTGAACTGTTGACCTTATCTGTGAGAAGTTGGCAACTTAACAATTAAGCTATGAAGCCTAACCTTCTTCGATTAGTAATCTTTAATAAGCTTCTTTTATAAAAATGTTCCATATTTAATATAATATATTGAAATATTTGTATAATATTGTATGCTTGAGTTTTTGCAAAAACAATGTTTTTTAGAATTTCAAAGCTTCTTTTAATATAGTTATTAGTGTAATTTTTATGTAATAACAAATCTGCCTAAAATGATAGTTCTTATGAAGCCTGTTATTTTTAAAGAAGTGTACAATATAATGCAAGTTATTTATATTTAGTAAAATATAGTTTACTGAATCTAACAAACTCTTCATTTATTTTAGAAATAGTAAATACATATAAAACAAATTTAAAAGAGTTCATAATTGGAATACAGTTATCTTTGTAAATTCTATGTTTTGAATTATACAACCAGTGCCAAAAGGCTTATAAAACAAAAAAATATATAGTAAGTGAATGCAAGTTGGCTAGCAAATCTTTAAAGCATTATGCTTAGCATTAGAATTATCAATAATAATAACTTGAAGGCCAATATGTGTACTAGATCCATAGAATAAATTAGCAGATAAGATGATTTTAAGTAAATTAATAGTATTTTTAATTGTAATTTAAGCTTTATTTGATGTTAAAAATATTTCCAATAGGAATAAACCAACTATTCAACTTATATAAAAAAAACTAACTGATATATTAAGTAAATCGAATGCAGCAAATATATCTAGATAGCAAAGTTTACTAGTTTAATAAATTTTTTTATATACTTTTATTATCAAACTTGTAACAATACAAAGAATAAAAAATATATATTTAAAGAATCACCTTTTTATTATTTGATTTATTGTATTAATTAACCATCTCTTGCAGCTAATCAAACATGTCTTTTTTATTTTGATTACTTAGTTAAACAATACAAAATTGGTTGTAAAGGTTTTATACAAAACCTTTATCTGGATTTTTAGCTTGATCAGCTAGCAAATATGCAAGTTCATCATTATTTGATGTAGTAAGTTATATATATGTTTTGCTGAAGCTGCTATATGCTCTATATTAAACAAGTTTATGTATTGTTCTTGTGTATTTATACTAACTAAACAGAAGCTAAAAGAAGCTGCTAAATTTGGCAAGTAGTTGTGAATAAAACAAAAGTTAATCTCTAGCAAATGAAAAGTTAAAACACTAGATGTTTTTAGCTTAAAATCAAGTGTAGATATACAATTTGTGTCTTTATTTTATAAGCTATTAGGATTTTTAATCTCATGATTCTTATTTTATTGGTTTATCTTATAACTATGAATACAGTAATAGGTTTCTGAAAAATAACTTTGCTTTCTTTAGCCAGATAAGTTTAGGTAAGCCTTATAATAGTTTTTGAAACTTTATAAAAGTTGTTTAATTAATCTAAAGCAAGTTCTTTAGTATTAATATCTATATACAAATCTATATTAATTTGTCTAATATTTATATTTTTAGCTATAATTATTAGTTCAAATTTAGAATAATTTTTTATTTTATAATTGTAACCTAATGAAAGAATTTGATAAAGTAAGATCAGTAAATTAAGTAAATTAAGTAAATTAGAGTTTTCTTTTGCATTTTTTTATTTTATTTTTTAATTAACAATATGCCAAAGTATAATAATAAATATAATAATTAAGAACAAAAAAAATTCTATCTTTATAATAAATAATTATTGTTGTTATTATTATTATAATTTTTTTTTTTTTTTTTTAAACTTAAGCAGTCACACTTAAAATTACTTTTGCAATTATATAGATTTACCTAACAACTAAGTCTAGCATCACCTGGCCACCCAAGGGGTACCTAAATGCAATCTGCTGCACTACTTCAAGCAGAAATAGGCTACTTGTCTGACTACTTAAAGTCCATAATGGAAAGATCTTCTCCCTTTTACGATAAGTCTCAATATTGTTTTCCTAGTTTCTTTATTGATCCTGTCCTTTTTCTTTTTTATTAGTTTTCTTTCTTCTTCGATTCTTTACTGACTTGCCTTTCCTTTCTTTTTTGGATCCTTTCTCTTAACTTCTTTTTTCTTCATTTTGGTCATTATGCCTTCTTTCCTTTCCTATTCATTAATCTTTTCATACCGTATTTTCCAAACCTGTTCATAGAATGTGTCCCATGCTGTATTTGCTACTCTCTCTATAAACTGTTGACTTGCTTTGATATTTAGGAGCTGTGTTAATCTTTTTTGCGTTTTTTCTGAAATTAGGTCTTTGATTAAAGCTTCTCTCATTTCTATTTTTTCTGCTTCACTTTTTCTGAAGAGTGCTGTATATAGTACATATGGTGGAATGTGTGTTTTTTCCTCTTCTTTCAACCTTTTCTAGGCTGTTGCGATGGTCACTTTTTGGATTCGTTTCCAAAGATTTGCTTGCTCTTTGCATGATGCCAAATGCGACTGTGTTTCTTTAACTTTATCTTGACATACTTGACATTTTGTTATTGTATATATATCTGGTTGCCTTCTGTTAAGTTCTTCTAGGGTTGGAAGTTTATCTATTATACACTTGATAAATGTGCATCTTCTTGTACTACTTCTTCTTGTTGTACTGTGTATCCCTTTAGTTGCTTTAAGTTTTTTCCAGAGTTGTGTCC